>VXBA01004775.1:250-16146 GCA_013399895.1 Serilophus lunatus | reverse complement strand
CCTGCCCCTCCTTCTGCACTGACCTTGGTGTCTGTGTTGTTGCTCACAGGCTCTCACCCTGCTCCTCTCCAGCAGCCATCTTCATCTCCTACTACTTGTTTTTTTTTCTTTTCTTCCTTCTTCAATATGTTATCACAGAGGAGTTCCTTCAGCCACTGATTGTCCTGGCCTTGGCCAGCAGCGGGCCCAGCCTGGGCATGGGGAAACTTCCAGCAGCTTCTCGAAGGAGCCTCTCCCTCAGCCCCCCCCACTGCCACCAAAACCTGGCCACAGAAAAACCAATACAATGCCTAAGGGCAGATCTTAAAGACATTTAGACAGAAACAAAATCCTGTCGTTTGAATGCTTTTTAAATTTTATTTCTTTTCTCCTCTGAAAGAGTTTATAATATAAGAAAAGCCAATTTCAGTTTTGTTCTGGTTTTGAACACAGTATGAGTGCCATTGTGCCAGTGGCACATTGTGCCAATGGCTGTCCCAGCCACCTGCTCTTCCATGGATCCTGCCTGAGTCTGTGCACCTGAGAGTTCCATTGCCTGGCAGCTTTGGGATTCAGTCCCTTTACTATTTCTGGCCACAGTTCATCCTCAGTTGCTTGGCTGCCCTGCCCACATTTCACACAGAATCCTGCCAGATAAAAGCAGATTTAAGATATTACTGCTCCATATAAAATATCCATCTTCTATGATAAAGGTTTAGCTGTCACAATGATAAGTTTATCATATGATGTAAATGGAGCAGGTCTCTCGATCCAGATTCTGAAAGTCTTTGTGCACCAATATGTCTATGCAACAGGCATTACAGAAGTGAGGCCTCAGCTGTTTTGAAAACAAAATGTGTAATTTTTAAAATATAATGTTGTAACTGGACAGTAGATTATCAGTAGATTTGATCCACTTGGCAAGAAAAAAACTATTTTGATGAAAAAGACTGGATCTGGGAAATGCAGTCTTTATTCTGAAGGAGAGATTCTTTACAATAAGGAGCAGAAAAACTTTTTTTATTCTTAAAATATTTAAGACTCTATCAGAATGTTTAATAGAAATGCTCTTATAGAGCCTTTATCACAACCAGAATTGAATTTCATGTGTTCCACTACTAAATGAGGCTTTCTGTTCTAAATTCCACCCTTTAAAAATTTGTCCTTTTTTAAACACTAGACATTACTTGAGACATTGTTTTCCAAATAGGGTAATTTCTTAGCAAACCTATACCTGAGTTATGTGTTGTCTTAAAAATAAAAACAATGATAGGAAAAGAAAGCTTTAAAAAGATACAGTGGCCCATTATAGCACAATATTAATTAAAAAACTGTCTTCCCATCTGCAGCTGGTTACATTTCTTTGATTATTTTGCTTAGTAGCCAAGAAATGGGTGCTTGTCAGCAAAAGAAATCTCAATGGCTGCTGTGAATCATCTCGGTTGTAAAGAGGTTAATTCAACCAGGTGGGATTAGGTAAAGCTGAAATCATGGAATTGGCTTTCTTCCTTCTCTGTATGAGTGGATGTAGGGGGCTGTTTGTGGAAATGTACTGATGATAATAGCACTGAGCCTTTCATTTTTGTGATTTTGTTCTGAGGGAGTCATAAAAGAATAAGGTTTCTTGTGGCAGAAAAAATACCATTGTGATTTATTTAGTCCCAAAGATATCTCCAAATATTGTCCCACCTGTCTTCTCCATAGTAGTCAGCTCTGACCCAGAGATACTAATCCAGCTGTTCTGGTACTCTGGGATTATACAGTTTAACAGATAATAAGACACAGGGATAAAATGTAAATTTGCTTCCTTATCTTGCATTAAAACTCATCTGAGGTGTTACTGCTGTTGAACACACTAGTTTTACAACATGGACATGTCCTGATTGGACAGGCACATAATCCTTTGGGGGGGGCTTGATAAGTCTTTGAGGGATTTAATTTTTTTCCTACTAAAAATTTTTTGAAAACAGGGTCTTGCAGTCCAACTCCTGCAGCCTGTGAATCAGGGGTATGACACACAAAACTCCACAGGTAAATTCACCATACCTCTAGGGCTAGTAAATCAGTCAGTATTTAGAAAGAACACTAAGAAATCAGTGATAAAAACTATAAAATCAATTTTTTTGAATGTGCCAACATTGACCTGTTTTTCAAAGGGTGATCTAAAACACCTCTTGGAGCTTCTACAGGCAGCCCTGTGTGGCATTGCTGAACTTTGTTTACCCCACATAAATAATTTTACTGTTGGGATGTTCTGGATCAAAATGACGCTGCTTATACAGAGTTGTGTAAGTTATAGGGACTTAATTGGACATTTTATATGAGCAGTATCTAAGAATGATTGTGTTTTATTAACTTTGAAAGCAGAAAAGCTTGCACAAATTGTTTGCATTATTAGCCTTTGAAGTATGTTTTCTTAACATCTTGAATTCTGCTGTGGCTTCCTGGCTTTGTGACAGAGATGCTCTCTTGAATGATTAGAGAATGGTAGCAACTATACTTGCGTCCAGCTGCTTTAGTGAATCCAGGTTTTGGCATATGGTCCTTACATGGCTTCTACAAAAATATTAATTTCAAGTTCATCAGTATGAAGGAATCTTGTTTATAACATCAGTCAGGGTAATGTGGTACTTACAAGTTCTGCTGCTAGAAAAGATAGGGTAAGAATTGTATGAATTTGTTCTGTATTTCTATAAAATAGAGCAGAAAATTCTAAACATTATGGTTATAAAGTTTGAATTCATGTTCTTTTGTTCCATCTCTCCCCCTCATGGGAATTTTAACTACCTTTAAAGCATTGCAGTAAGTCTCTGTGGGACTGATTTTTTTCCGTGCTGCACAGATGTCTGGCATTTTTTTCTTAGCTGTGATTCTAACCAGGTACTTTGGACTCTCTTATATGGGTTGAACCATAAATAACCTATTTTTCTAAAAATCCCTGGGAAAGTGAAATTTAATAGATATTCTAAAGGGTATTTTTGGGGTGAAAAAGTTTAATAAATGCTGCATCCCTGTAGAATGAGAAAACTTCATGCTGTAAAATTGGAAAGGGAAGAGGGGAATGCAGTGGTGAACACAGTGCCAAATCCCAAAGAAGCAGTGCTTCCACCACTCCACTTCTTGACAGGGGTATGGGAACTGTTGTAGTGCTTATTCACTTACTGTGTGAAGTTTGCTGACAACCAACTTTATAGTCACCAGAAGAAAAAGTTTCAAAAGGTACGTGTGAATGACTTTAATTCTCTGCTTATATTCTGTGTATTAGCGATGTAACTCAGAATTAAACTGTAAATTAAGTGTCTTTGAAACTGAAAACACAGATGGGTATCAGTCCCAGGTTTTTCTGATGCCTTGCACTTTGCCCTAGCTCATGTTTCCATATGGAAACAAGTAAAAGAGATGAGTAAAAGGACACCTTTACCCCAGTCCACAAGAAGCTGCATGGAGCATTGCTTTGGTATGCAAGACAAAGACCCATCTATGTATTATGTACTGGAAACTATATGAAAGGAAATGAATATTGTAGGTCTGACTGCTCTCCCGATAGGTCTCAGCAGTAGTGCCAGGTTATTGCTGTGCAGAAGTGCTGCATGTTACTGGTGGAGGGGAAACCTCAAGGTCCTCACACAAATCTGCAATATTGCTTTGTAAGAGCTGTAGGAAAACTCACTCATGTCAGATCAAGAAAAACAGTAATGAAGGAAACATAACAAAAACAATGAAGACATTTGCAGTGTCTGCCTGCCCGGTCCTCTCTTGGTACCCTCTACTTCTGCTTATGAGCAGAAATAACTGTTGGTACTTGAAATACAGAAATAGCTGTTCATACTTGCTGTATTTGTTCAGTTTGTGCCACTGCTGCTCACATTCTGATTAGCTCACTAAGATAAATGAAAAAAAATCTCCAGAAATTAAGATGTACAGTTCCCCCAGACAGCAAGAGTGGAGTTTAAAAGTGAGGATTATAGAGGACTTTCATTATTCCTGCCCTGACATCCTTAATGCTGTATCTGAACTTGTTTTTTGTAAAACAGTTAGGGCAAGGATTGATTTATGACACATACATTTCTCATCTAAAGCTGAAATCATGAATGGGTAGGATAGGATTTGGTCTTGTGATGGCACTATATAAATAGCACTCTCTGGAAGCAATTTGAAGAGTCTCTGCAACATGAATAGGACACTATAAAGGCTTTCTGAATTGGAAAGTATTTTCTACTCCGTGAGAATTAACCCTTTGGTAACTGTACACATGTAGCAAATTGACAAGTTGTGTAGTGATGTGATCTAGCAGAAGAGAAGCCAGGTAGACAAGCCAAATGGGACATAAAGCTAAGAAATTATTAAGTCAGAGATACACTCCAAGGATGTGAAAAAAGGTTATTCAGCTAAGTAGTACACTGCAGGTTAAATGTCCTAAATGTTTGCTTGTTTTTACTAAGTATTATATAAATATATAGTGTATTTATATATATTGATAGATTGAAATACCCGTGTACTTCATGCTTTAGATACTTTTTTCATGAATAGTAACTGGATTTTCAGTCCAGAAAATATTTGTATTCAGACTGGTAACAAACACTGTTCCAAGAGGACTTTCTTTACAGAAAGCTTTTATGTAAGTTGAAAATGCCTTGCTGTTTATACACAAAAGCGACATTACAGGTCAGTTGTTTTGGAAAAAGAAATGTGGCCCAGAAAAGATTGCCAGTTTGTGGAAAAGTATTTTCTACTTTGTACATTGCTTTATTTTTCCCTCCTTTCAGTTGCGAAAGTAGTTACATGTCTCACAGTGATACAGTTCATCAGCTCAGGCGATTTTAAAGAATTTTTAGAGCACAGGAAAAGCTGTGCAACAGAGATGTATAGAACAGCATCTGCAAGCAGTTTGGGGCCAGCTCTAGCTGCTAACTTCCATCTGTGCCAGGGATATCACCTCTTGTTACAAGACTGAAAGGACTAGATGCTTTCTTTAAAGCTTTGGTTTCTTGATTGAATTTTTAATATAAGCAAAAGAAGTGTCTTCCTTGGAGGTAGCTGATAATATTATTATTGTTATTAGCTACGTGTTATCTGACCTGCTCCTGAATTGAAGTCCACTGCAACTTCCCTCATAGCTTTTAAAGGAAAGTGAACTGTTGCTTTGCATTGCCATAAACGCTGTTTTGTGAATAGTGCCAGCTGAGGAGGTGAATATTCCAGTTGCCCCAGTTATCCCAAGCCATTTGTCCTTGCAGTCAGTGAGCTATGGCCCGTTTCTCCTTTCAAATATATTTTGGATTTTAATGTATATCTTTTGCTATTCCTTTTTCCTTATCCTCATATTTGACTCATGAGTTGCGGTGCTACTTTACTGAGAAAAAGAACTGCTGGCATGCCAGTAACCACAAGGCGGCTGAGGCAGGCAGGGTGTCCCCCCAGGGGCAATGTGGGGATGGGGAGCTGCAGGCAGGGCAAGCACTCCAGATGCAGCACAGCATGGAGAGGAGATGGCTGCAGGGAAGTTTACTACACCTCTGAATAATCAACTTTGAGGAGGAAATCTTTGTCCATTGAGGTGTTAGCTTCTGTGTGATCAGACAGATTATTTTCTCTGGCTGAGAAGCAGAAGGCAGAAAAACATGGTGTATTTTAACAGAGCAAGGCAGAGGGTTTAACAGAGAAAGAGGATTTCAGGTTATATGTTTCATGTTTTCAGGAAAACATTTATTTCTGGAGGAACCTAACTATAACCCTTGCTTAGTAGCTAAAGGAGAAAGCTTCCTCCAAGCTAATAGCCACTCCTGACATGCCTTTTGCTCCAACCTGAGGAGCTCATGAAAAAAACCATTTACTCTGTACAAGTTTTCCATGTGGACTGAAAGAATAGCTCAGCTCCATGATTACAGCAATTACTTTCATCCAGTGTCAAAGCTGAGTTCCAAAAAGGTCTGTGTTTAGTCTCCAACAAATGAAAAATAAGTTCACTGCTCCTACTGCAAACTTTCTCCTTTTCCAAATATTTTTTGTGTGAAGCAAAAGATATGTCTGAGTAGCAGAGGTGGCAGCAGCTTTTTCTATGCTTTGGCTATGACTGGAATTTGCAGAGAAGTGCTCTCTGCCTTGAAACCAGGCAAATAGCCTTTCACTTGAGTAACATGCCTGTGAAAAGGCAGGATAACAAGGAATCCATGTCCCCTGTTTGTGCTCCTGTATGTGTCGAGCATAACTCAACAGAGGCAAAGCCTCAGTGAACTTCAAAGTGCTCTCCTTTCATAAAATGTTTCCTGTTGTATTTACTAGCTATTCTTCTTCTCTATTTATATACCACTAAACCACCTGGTGGATAATAATTAATTTGAAAAAAGGTTTTTGTCAAATTGCACCTTCATTTTTTTGGTCTTTGTTTACTTCAAACTTGTTTCTAAGTTTAGAAATGCAACTATTTTAGAATTAAGATTCTTTGGTTTCAAAGAAACATCAATTCAGCGGGATTTTTGTTATTTGAAGGTAGCAGTGAGACTTGCCATGTGGTTGTGAAAAGATTTTTAGATTATTCGAACCTAAAATCTGAAATTGAAACTGCAGTGTGTCCTTATAGTTCTTAATACTTGTACAGAATCAGTATATAAATCTGTTGTCTCAGAGAGGTGGGAGTTTTACGTGTACCTCCTTCAGGTACAAATAGGTCTGCAAAGAACAAAGCAGAGGAAATCAGTTTCTAGTTGCTCAGTGCTCTTTAATAACTTTAGCATATGATATGCAAGTTCTCCGTCTGTTTTTCAGAAGAGAGGAGCTGGTAGCAGCAGTGCTCTGGCCAGATTCCAGCAGGGAACTCCAGAGCTCCATCTGCCAACTCCCTCCCGCAGTTACAGATGGGTAACTCGTCTAAATAAAGCATCCACCCACTGCAGACAGCTTAAGGGACTTCATGCCTTTGTTAAAATCATCTCTTTATCATGATTAACACAGCAGCTTCTCATTGTTGTGTGTCACATTATGAAATGCTGAATTCTTTTTTTTGTTTGTCCTTTATTTTTTTCCTCATCTTTGAGCATGATTTTTTTTTTTTTTTAAATAGAATTTGTGGGGGAATTGGTTGTATCTGTACCTCAGGGATAATGTGTTCATATTTTGACTTTGGAGGAATTTTTCACTCTTTATCAAATTCAATACTGAGGAGGAAGCTGGCAGAAATTTCTTTTGTAACAATGTCAAGAAGTATCAAGTGCCACATGACGTGCTGCAATGTAGGAGCTGGCAACCTCTCTAAGAGAAAACGAAGACCTGGCATCCCTAAGCCTGAGGACAGTGGAAGGAGGGAAACTTCTGTCCCCATCCAAGAGTAGGATTTAGGTTTTGCAGCAGCCTTTGACTTTTGAAGATATGCTTTAAAGAAGCAGTCTTCGTAATTTTACCTACAGGCAATCTTTATATTTGCCTCTCACGCAGAAACCAAGATGTGTGTCTTTAGCAGGAGGTGTCTAAGCATCTTTCCCAACGCTGGATCTTGTCTTTGCTTTGCCTCTTCTAAACTGGCTCTTTTGAAGATGAGACAATGAGAAAGAAACCTCCCAGGAAGAACAATGGGGGTTTTTAGTGAAAAGAGAAAAAAGAAGTGTACTTCAACAGAGGCATCTCATTTGGAAGACATTTGCAGATGGTTGTGTAAGGCAATGTTAGTCTGACATGATGAGTATCCTGGATCAACAGTTGCATTATCTTTTCATTTTTTGCTGTCTGTAAACCATAGAATTTAAGCCAGTTTATCCTGCCCATTAGTGTTCTGTATATGTTTATGCAGGCATATTCTGACTCCCAAATAAGTAACAAATATTTTTTTTGATGCTGAAAGTATATTTAAGCTTACTGTTTAAATGTATGCTTCTGTAACAGAAATCTAACAATTACTGAACCAGTGCCATGCTGCTGCTTCTACTGTCTTTGTTCAGAGTTCAATATAAGTGAGGAAAAATAAAGTTGTTAATGTCTAATTTTCAGTAGACTTTACCTTCCCATTTCCTCAAGGTTTAAGAAAGCAATTCCTCTTTGGAAATCATGTTTATAAACAGATTTCTCTGGCACCTGTGCTTCTAGTGTAGTCTATGCTGATAATCAATTTTACAACAGAATGGAAATAAGAAATAGCTGGTGGTGATTGAATATTTCCTTGATAATAAAATGGTTATTCAGTATGTATTTTTGTACTCTAGCCTCAGATTTATGTTTGAATTTGTTGATAGACTCCTCCAGAATGCAATGACTTATAAATCCTTGTCATTGTCAGAGAAATTTAGACTGTTTTGAAATCGGGGCATATGAGATGCAAGTGGGATTTTCACAGCAGTAGTATTTCAGCTTTGGATTATGCTGAGAGTTCTCAGTCAAGAGATTCCTGAAAGCTTAAGCAATTTCTCTGGGTATTTGTGTTTGTTTTTCTTTTCTTCCCCCCCTCCTCTCCACTGGGAAATAAGTTGTTGTTTCAGGCTTATGTCAGAATCCATCCAAGTGGGTATGGAAGCAGGCAAGTTCCAAAATCACTTTAAATTAAAAATCAAGCCAATGATAGTTTGCATTCCCTGCAAGCAACGATTTCTCAGTATCCAAATATAGCTTTAAATTTCGTGGCCTCAAGGAAGGATTAGTACCATCTTATGATAAATATGATTAAATAGAATAATCTATTTGAAGTTCCTCTGGAATTTGCCACTCCTATATTTGTACACCTCTAGCTACTCCTGGAGGAAAGTGAGTTAAAGGAATTTTCCTGAGATTTGTATTTGCAAACTTCTTTTCTAAGAACCGAGTACTCTTTAAATTATTTGGAAAATGAGAATGAGAATCCATGCCCCTTTCTGTATTTTATCATATTGCTGATAAAAAGTGCTGTGACACTGTAGAAACTGCCAGTATTGAGATGCAGATTTGGTGAAATACTGGGCGAATGGTTTCTATTTTGAATGTTCAGCAGAATGAGTGTCAAGAATACAGAAATTAAATTTACCTTCTGAAATGTAATTTTATGGTGAAGGGAGGGAAAGAACATACAAGGGCATTACTCTAAGCAGCATTCATAGGGTAAGAGCACAAAGAAAAAATAATTCTAAAATATATCACTTGAATCTTCAGACTGTGAGATGCAGTAGGCTGTGAATTACGGTCTTAGCAGAAAACTAAATGTAAAAATATGGGAGGACACTACACATGCAATGAATGTCTAGGGAGTTGTGTTCCGTGGTATTTTGACACCAAGTGTCTCAGTGGGTGTTCCTCTTCCCTCATTTGATGATTCCTTTTATTCCTAGGACCTTTGAACAATTATTCTCATGGATGTCACTGGGGGAGCAGTGAGCAGTTCTGTAAGGGATTGGAAGCACAGCGATGGTCTTTGGTAGAGAGGGAATTTTTGTGACTGCTAAAGCTGTTGTAGCCACAGGCACATTGAAGGGATCAGGAGATTGTAACTGTTTCCTTCTTAGGTACTGCCCTGATACTTCATTCAGTATATATGTATTTATATACGTCTCTATAAATATGTTTGTGTAGAGTGTATATATTGGTGTAGAGCAAGTGAATTTTTTGAATGGAAAATTCTAATTTGGCAGTACTTTAGCAAAATGATTGGAAAATAAAAGGATTCTGTCAGGACAATAAGGCCTCAGATTTCTTTTTTTTTTTTTTAATTTGAGCAGACATAAGACTTGTGAGATATGTCATGTTGATAATGCTAAGAAATAAAGTTTATCTTTTATGAGAACAGACTCAGTTTGAACAGGTATAACTCAAGCTGCTAATTTACTTACCCTAATTCAGAGAGACAACTTTGAAGCATGCTTCAGCCTTTAGGGCATTTTTTGATGGATAATTTTGACAGTTTATGTACTAATAACACTTGTTCACTAGAAAATAATTTTGAAACCATAGATCACCTATGTAGTCATCCATCGATGACTGAAAGGTAAATTCTAGGAGTCAACTACATTTGAATCAGAAGCCTACTAGTCAAAATATTTGCATTTCTTTACCAGACCTCTGGATCCCCTTATCTCCCCAGAATTACTTTATTTAAGTACTTGAATAAGCTAATTTTTATTTTAACAAAATTAAGGTAAATAATATCTGTAACTTAGAAAATCTAAAATGATCTTGTGAAGATTATGAATTATTTGCTGAATAACCTCACGTTTACTGTAAAAAGATTTAATAAAATTTGCAAATCTTAGATACTTCTGCTACTCTTAACACTATAATACATTCATCTTCCCTTGACTGGCTACAGTTTATTTTCTACAGTGGAAAAGGGTGGCTGATGGTGAATCATCAGACCAGCAACTGCTGGCCTTGTCTGGAATGATGTAACTGGTAGTCAGATACATATGAAAGGCAGTCATTATCTAAAGCAATGCTAAAATTACAGTGTTCTAAACCAAAAAAATTCAAATGTCACAGTAAAAAAGTGGCATAATGAAAAGGAAACCAATTTTTTTTTTCCAAGTATCCTCTAATTTAATTCAGGTGATGTTAATGACTATTCTGCAGTCCTGTAAGTACACTTCAGCTCCTTGCCTTGCAGCTGAGCTGTCTAAGTACATGCCATGTGAACCTCAGGAAAAAGATTGTACTGTTGCTCTTACAGTGAAATTCAAGATCTGTGTATCATCAGAAAACCATCCTTGTAATTCTTTTAATAATGAGAATTCTGAGAAAATTTAGTATTTGTGTGGCTAAATGTAATGTGTAGCGTTTGTTGATTAAGCTCTTCCCTGGCTTAAAGTTTGGGCACACAAGATGGCAACGGGGAAGGCCTTGGTGGATTCCCGAGGCTGCTCTGCACCCAGTTTTGTATCCCTTGGCATCCTTTCCTGCAGCCAGTTTGCAGCCAATCTTGATTATGGAACAGAAAACAGACACTGTTGATGAATTGCTCTTAGCAGAACTGCATCAGGAGGAAGCATGAGGGTCCTCACTTTTAAGTCTTTAGAGTTCTCTGAAAATTATCCCAGAATGATGGGTCCTTTGTTTGAAGCAGACAGGCTTGTTCATATGTAAATTCATTATGTTTAGAGTGATCTATATTTAGCATCTGCAATGGTTTTGAGAATAGCGTTGCTCAAACTTCTTTTGGCATATTACTCTCTGTCCAAAGGAAGGGCTTGAAACAGGTTTGTGCAGATTTCAATGTTTGCTGAATGGAAATTCATTCTTAGTACCATAAAATGGCAACAGGCCCATGGGTACTGAAGAGTCACAGCCTGTATTTTTTTAAACAATGAAGAGCATTTGAAATGGACCATATTTAAACATTTTACTGCCAGGGAGGTACTACTGATCCCTTAATTAAGACCTACTTTTAGTCTGCTCCACAAATGGCTTTTTAGACTAAAAATAGAAACACAAAGTGCTTCAAAGCACTGTTCAATGACTTATGCATTCTGTTGAGTTACATCAGACCCCTTTTCTTACAGGAAATGAACATGAGAGACATTAGATTTTATGCCTGCAATTGTATGTTTGATGTGAAACATTTGGCCCTAACAGACCTCGTTCTCTTGCTCATGCTGATTTTGCAGATTGATAACTCCACTTGCTTCAGTAGCACTAGTGGTATTTCATCTTGGAGAGCAAAGCTGTGTTCATAGAGGGTAAAATGCAATCTTCCAAATGCATTAACAATGTGTTTGGGAAAAGCAAGAGTTTTTCATTGTCTACAGGAAGATATCCATAATTTCCACTCTAAGCTCTTTATGGTTGCTGGGAAAGGTATTATGAATTTGTTGATGCCTGAATATAGGAGATTGTTCTCAAAAGAGAGTGTGAAACAAATGATTGTATTGTCATTTTATTTTATTGGCATTAGTAATTAAGCACAACAGCTGCTATGAGGTTCTGTAGGAGTTTTAGGGACAGAAATAAAATTAAAAAATACATTTTCTGAGTCTGTGCAAATTATTGTGCAGGGAGCTCCTTTTTCTAATGAGACAGTTAAACAATTTTTCTGTTGTTAACCACACATAATTGTCCCTTTGCAAGATGACTTTTAGTAATACTCCTGAATGGTTTCATGAATGCCTTGAGATTTCAATTAACTTTTTATCTCATGAAGTACGATGTTATTAATAGCTAAGAGAATAATGAGTTACCATTGTAACATAAATGTCATGGTTAAACAGAGAAATAAAACCGAGAATGTTAATGTTGAAGCAGTTTTCGAAGTGAGTTGTTTATGGTTGGTCTATGATAAAAGTAGTCCTCCAGAGGAAAAAGATGGGAGTGAGAAGGTGCAGTTTTAGGAAATTTGATGAGAGATGCCTTGAAGGTAGAGAGATGCTCCCTCATTTTAGCAAAATTGTAACAATCACTGAGAAAAGTCTGCTCCAGAAGCAGCACGGGAGAAAGACTCAGCACAGCGTGTCCAGTTTGTGGCAGCTGACAGGCAGGAGGTCACTGCTTTGCTTCCTCCTGCTGCAGGAGAACTCTCCCCCAGCTCCTCCTGAGAAAGGGGCTGTTCCCACAAGTTTGTTCCAAACTTTTCCTTCTAATCATAGTGTAATATTTTCTTTGAGGTTCAGGTTTAAAACAGTTCAATGAATTTTATCAATAGTTTTGGGACTGGATATAGAGTTTATACCAATTTTCCTTTTTAAAGACATGAAATATGACTGCCACACCCAGTTTAAAATTCTGCAGGTACTTTTTAAGTCAAGTGACTTGCAAAAGTACCTGTTCCAATTTCTTATTTTTTCACAGAATTGTAGAATGGTTTGGCTTGGAACACTGAAGACTATCTCATTCCAACCACCTGCCATGGGCAGGGATACCCTCCATGAGACCAGTTTGCTCAGAGCCCCATCTAACCTGCCCTTTAATACTTTCAAGCCACAGCTTCTCTGGACAACTTGTGACAGTGCCTGACCTCCATCATGGTAAATAATTTCTTCTTAATATCTAATCTAAACATACTGTCTTTCAGTTTGAATCCATTATCCCTTGTCACTATCACTATACGTCGTTGTTTTTATTATATTAAGGTGTAAAGAAGATGTATAAATCTTAGAAATTGACATTTATGAAACAGAAAACAGGTTTCAAAAAGCATCGATTGCACTGATTCTTGAAAACATATTAAAAAGATAAGACAAGCGAGCTTTTCTTCACCAGGAAATTGTAAAAAAAGAATATTTTTAGAAGGTTTGGTGCCACACATATTTAACATAGAGTTGTTTCCTCATCTCTGTTTCTTTTTCGTTTCCTTCACTTGGACATAGTTGTGGAGAAGCATAACCACTTTGAAATACCAGACTACTTTGGTAGGAACTTAAATGATGACAGATGCAACTATTTTGGGGAATGAAAACTGCTAATACATGTAATTGTAAAAACATACATAACTCAATAATGGCCTTTTTGTACACTGAAATGAATATGTGTGATTGTTCACTTGCACTTGTCTTTAAGCTTACTCTTAAGAACTCAGGGCTTCTCAAGAAACTGTGGTACCTCAAAAATAGAGCACGTAAAGCTGAACTGTGAAGTTAAATTCTAAAGTAGGGTTGCAATCCGGAAAAAATGTTTCCTGCGGTGGAAAAAAAATCTGTGTGACCCAAATGAACCAGTTTGGTCTATTTTTCTGAAATGCAAACAAAGCAGCATCATTACATAATTTATAGACATTTAACAATGTTTGATTGTACACCAGAGGAAGTATCTTGACTGAATGGAAAACTTGGGCATATAAAGTGGCTGTGCTGGTCACCATTCCCCAGTTGCTATGCAGAGCTACTGTTTTGTTAAAAAGAGAATATGGAGATCTTGGTGAATTACTTTGAATTTCCATACAATTTGCCTCAGATTCTGCACTTGGCACAAGGTCATTTCTAGCTGCCTTTTTTTTTTTTTCCTCTCAGCTTCCAACCCTCATTTGATATAACTTCAAGATTGGTTGAAATGGAGAAATGTTTATTGTTAGACTATGTGTGTATAGTGGAATTTTCAAAATCTCCTTTTTGAATTTTATTTTGTTATATCAGTTAAAAAGCATACTTGTAAAATTGTTTGAAAATTATATAAAGGGATAACAGTTTCATTTCCTCCATTCATGTATTTGCTTTGCTGCACTTGGAGAGCTAGGAAAGGAAGAGATTGTAAGTGTGTAAGGTCTAACACCTAAATAGGATTATTGCTTTGCAAATCTGTTTTTGCAGAGTTGCCTTTACAGTGTGGATGGTATTTTAAGCTTTTGGGCTTTTTAATTTTATTTTATTTTTTACTCAGCTGTGTCTGAATATCTAACATTCCTTTTCTTCCTTTTGAAAAGCAGTGGTAGCTTGAATATCAGAAAATGTTTTAAGCAGTAGGAGAGAGATGTCATTCAACTGGCACTAGACTAGTTATTTATACTTAAACCCAACTAAAACCTTTAAACCCCCATGCCCTTACAAATAGCCTGTTTCCTGTAGAAAGCTTGATGTTTAAATTCATTACTGTCATGTTTTCCTTGGATGCTTTTTGCATGTCTTTAAACACAACTAATAGCTTTGGGAAACATCCTAAGATGGTTTTCAGGGAACTCTGAGTTTTTCATCCTCAGACCCTCCCAGCTCCTTTGTAGTCTGTTTTCATTTGTTTAATTGCAGTTTGGTGGCAGCCCCACATACTTGCTCTGTTAGTTACAAACCCTTGTAGCTGGATTATAAATGGTAACGATACTAATAATGGTTAAGTGCCCTCAGTTTGTATGCAATTTAAATACATTTCATTATATATATTTCCTTATTCTATCTGTAAGGATCGGGATATCCTCAAACTATTCCAGCATATAACTACCAACAATTTACGCTGCTGCTGTTTGAGGACTCTGGACTTGTTGCCAGTCTGAGAGTTCCTGGTAGGCCATCAGTGATTCAGATGATTCAGATAACTTCATTGAGTATAGAAACATGTACAAAGATTTAATTTGTATCTTTGGGGTTTTTTTTGCAAAATGGGGTCTAGCATTTTTTTTTATTGGTAAGTTTGGGTTATTTGATTTTGTTTTTATGTTTTTAGAAAATCTGGAAATTCTGATTTTTACTCTTCTTGAGTAAAGGAGGAATTGAAGGAATTCAACTTTCTGTCTGACTAGAAATTTATAGCAGTGAAGGATTCTTTCTCTTAGATTTACTGTTGCAGTCTGTGATAGAATGATATGCTCTTTTGAAGTAGCTTGTGCCTGAACTTTAAATGTTTATTAGGGCCAGACATTTCCAGGTTGAAAGAAGCATTTAAAGTACAATAAGGTGAGATTGATCAATTCAGGTTGTGTCTTGGAAGCAACTGAATTAATGAACAAAAGTGAAAATTAACTGGAAAACTCCTTTGTCTGCAGAGTATTAACATGAAAGGTGTGGCTCAGAAACTGAGAGTTAGAACAAAACAAGGAGCCCGCAGTTAATTTTTTTTAAGAGAGATACCAACACTTGATTCTCATTGCTCTTGGGGAATTTGGTGCCAACAGAAGAAATTTGGTGCCAATAGAGGAAATATGTTTTTTTTGAACATGGGGTGACTTTTTCCAAACCTGGATTGCTAGATGCTAGTGGACTACATTTGTCCAAAATAGGGAAAAGGCACTTAGGCCATGAATTGGCGAGGCTCGTCGAGAGGGCTTTAAACCAGGTATGAAGGGGGAAGGGGATGGAAACTTGCAATCACAGAGGGGTGTGGAAGGTGATAAACCTAAACTTAAACTGAAAGCAAAACCAGCAGCCCCGCTGAGGTGCAGGTACTCCAATGCACAAAGCATGGGCAAGAAACAGGAAGAACTTGAAGTCTTGGTACAACAGGAGAGATACGATATTGTTGCAATCATGGAAACATGGTGGGATGACTCGAGTAACTGGAGTGTTGCACTGAATGGGTACAAGCTCTTTAGGAGAGACAGGCGAGGGAGAAAAGGCGGA
>VXBA01004774.1:279399-289890 GCA_013399895.1 Serilophus lunatus | reverse complement strand
TTTGAGGACCCCTGATTTAGATTAAAAGGTCCAAGTAATCTTAAGAACAAATGAGAGAGTGGGTATCTCAGAAAGTCCTTTTCAATTCTATGTTTCCAATTTAGCTTTTCAGGGTTCAAATGCCAGGATTTCTGTCTCCACAACTCAATCCTTAAGTCTCCGCTTGTATGTACAAATTGTTACGGAGATGGTAGTCTAATAATTGGTGGAATTTTGGAGAAAAGAATTCTCTAGTTGCAGCAGAGCAGAAGGGGTTTGTTGTTGTTAGTTCTGGTTTTTTGTTTGTTTCCCCACAAGCTTCTGCACCAGACACTGACAAGCATTTTGATTCTATGCCTCAGATCTAGTGGCCACACCAGCAGTGCTTTATGGTTGTGAGTTAAGATCACCAGCAAACAAACAGGACTTCATAACTCCAGAAGTTCAGTTTGAGCTGATGCTCTTTTTAGCAGCCAATAGCATGATAAAGACCAATAATTTGCAACCAGCAGTGGAATTGCATGGTGATGGCAATTTAAACCTCTGCCAGAGAAAATGGACGTTTCTGAAGCTCTGCTAAGTGGTTGTTCCAGCCATGCTTTTCTGATTGATACTTTTGTTCTCAGAGTAACCCTAAATCTCTGTCACATTGCCCTCAAATTTAGGAATTCATCACATCATGTTTCCTGGTTAGTAGTGTTTTGCTTTGTCTAATATTGCTACTTTTAAAGGCAGAGAAGAAAAAAAAATCCAAACCACACAACCACCTAAAAACTTGTCAAGTATTTTTATTCTCTATCTCACTTCTACATGCAGATCTATAGAAAAAAGTAAAAACTACAGTATTTTTTACTGCCTTTTGCATATCATTCTACCATTAAACTTGCCCACTAATTTATCAGAAAACAGAAAGGAAAAAAAGCAGTAGATAAATCATGGTCTTGTCTTTGAAGTGACAGAGGAAGCCAATTCTTGTAATGCATCTTGTTAAAGTTATTAAAATTTTAAAAGATGGGAAGCTATTTAAACTCCAGAATAGAAGGAAAATCTGGCTAGTCCACAGATAAATTAAAGGAATATACCTTTTATTTTTTCAGGTTCGATGGGCCACTTCAGTGGCAAGAGTGACAATAAAAATTTATCTTGCCAAGGAGTCTGAAGAAATTTTTGGAAAGCAAAATTCTTATACGGCAATTTTTGTTTTGTCTCTGAGATTCAGCAAAAAGTTGTTTTTGTTTTTGTGGTGTTTTGTTGTTTTGTTTTTTTAATGCAAGAAACATCCAATGTAGTTCATTTGAATTTTTAAAGCATTATCCTGATGTTTACTTTCTGATAACTGAGGCAGCATAAGTGTATTCCTAGGCAAATTATTTCAGTGTTCTTTTTACCAACCTCAGACATACAGTTCAGCTGTTGTAAAAATCACCTTTTGTTCAATGTGGATTTTTTCATGCAATCTCAAGTTTTCTCAGGAATGTTTGTTGTTAAAATCAGAGTCCCCAGATTCTGCACATGTTTACAAGAACTAATAATTATGTTTGGCTTTGACCTTCCTCCTTAGCCTAAAATGTAGATTAGAGCGAGTGGTTCATATGCAGAACAAAATAAAATCTGTAGGAAAACGTGAGGGTTTATTGTTGCTTTCCAACGGGTCCTTAACAATTTTGATGAAAAAATATCTTGGCCCTAATTATTTAATTGCTTATACTTTTGTTTTCTGTACCATTTCTTTTACAACTTCTATCTTCTCTTTTTAAAAACCAAATATCTGAATTTTCATCACCAAATTCTTTGTGCCATTTAAAATGGATAACATTGCTGATACCCTCCAAACCCAAGAGACATGACAGGAGAAATTTTTGCACTTGGTTTAAGCTAACAAAAGAAGATCATGAAAATTTGATTACCTTCTTTTTAAATAAGGCACTGCCAGAAAAGGAAAAGCAATTGCTCTTGGCTGACCAGATGATTTTTTTTTTTTTGGTGTCAGATCGTAATAACTATGCAGTAAATTATCTAGTAAAGGACTTATGTTTGGAGAAGTAAATGAAGTCTGGACATGTCATCAGAAGTAAACTAGCTCTGTGTTGCAAGAAATTGGAGTGGTTCTGAAAGTCCACATTCAGGAAGAAAAACAAGGACAGGAGGTTAAGCATGAGGCGGAGGAAGGGCTCAGCCCAGTAATTTACCTTAAAGAACAAAGGAGTAATGTAGAAACTGTGTGTTCCCCAATTCGGATGCCTTAACTACTTCAGACACAGAAATGTCTTCCATGATTTAAAGTAAAATTTATTTACTTCTTGTCTCTGGGCAAGTATATCTATTCTGGTGACTGGTATGAACTGCAAGTCCAGAGTGAGCATAATTCTGAGAAATTGTTTGTATACTACTGAGCAAGTTCAAAAGTTGGCACTGCCCCTAAATGATGAAAGTGGTTAAACCATGAGAACAACTCTAGGTAAAAAGTCACAGGCAGGAAAGCAAACTGCAAACAGATTCTGGTGGTAAGACAAGGTGTTATGTATGAAATCTTGCTACGGATGAGAGACAGAACATGTCACACATCTGTACCTGAGCCATATGTTTACAAAGTTGTGAATTTGTTTTTAGCTTATTTAAAATATTAATAGTGTAAAAAGAATTTTAAAAACATTTTTATTTGAATTGCACTAATATTAACTCATACTGATATGAGATCTCATAGAGCAACAGCTTAATGACTAGAGATATTCAGGAATAATTTTGCTTGCATTATCATCCTTTGTTAGATAGGATCGTAATCTTGGCTGAGACTGCAGGATGTTCTGAAATAAGATGCTCACCTATTGATACTACTGTACTTCTGTGAATCACCTTGAAGACAGAATCACAAAACCCACTTGTTAGTATTTTTTTCTTGCCCTCAGTTTGTATCTTGAAAGATGGAATGTTCCTGGGGAAGGCAGAGCAATATATACTAAAAAGGTGAGGAAATCCTATGTGGTTTTTTTTCAGATAGATTTTTCTTTTTCCTGAAAGGAAAAAAATCAACTGGTTAAAACATCTATAACATCTATTACCCACTTAGTTCCAGTTTGTGGGGTTGGTTTTTTTTAGGCAGAAAACAAAAGAGGTAAGTTAATAAAATATGATCAATCTGAATTTTGTCTGATGATCCATCATATGTAGGAATCCTGCTAATGATAATATAAAACACTGTAGGATAAATTTTGATTATCAAATGAAATGAGGTTAGGAAGAGTGGAATTACCTAGTTTAATCAAGAGATGTGAAAACAGTGTGACATGTGGTAAATTCTTTATTAAACAAAACTACTAAGGGCATCTTTGCAATTAAGATTCTTACACCTGACAAGTTACCTGTGTATTGGAAATCACAGAGAGTTGTTGGGTTTTGTTGTTTCCCCCCCTGCACTCTTCCCCCTAGTTTTGTTCTTTAGACATAAGCTCTTCAGTCAAAAAAAAACCCATTAGAGTTATCTTTTCCATTTTTAATACAGCTTCAACAGTAGAGATAGCTGCCCTGTTCTGATGGGGAAAAGTTTGAAATCATAATTTATGTAATATAAAACACGATTTCTATTAGGTGACTGAAAGTCTATATTAAGACACACAGAGCAGCTGGTATGAACTAGGAAATACCAGTAGGGCATAAACAGAACAAAACTAATATTCATATCCACCATATAAGACCCTATAAGGTTTACCATCATTCTTCTAGTGTTCAGTTTTCTTCTAGTAGTATATATTCTCTTCATAATGAGAGATACAAGAAGTGATATTCCTGAATATCAGTGCTGATTATGTAATGTGTGTATATTAGTGCAAAATTTTTTTCTTTGGACTGATCTATAGTTTGGAGTAACTTCTTTTGCAAACTTCGTTTGCGGTTAACTTCTTTTTCTAGGCTTTAGAGTTAGAAATTTATTTTTTATGAAGTTTTCCTTTGCTCACCTACACCATATACAGGCTATTGTCATTATGACTGACTTTTAACTTTATAGTAACTGAGTTCATAATAAAGCTACTTCACTTCCTTAGGCTATAGACTTGGCCTTTATTTGATCACATCATAGACTGTTGACCCTAGGAGACTGCAATGATTTCATACTCAATTTCTACATGGTCCCTTGTACTTGCCCTACCACTAAGTATTCCCAGCTGGGAACCAGAAATTCTGTCTTTCGCTGTAGGTCACATGTGATATTGAGTTCCCTTTCTCTGCTTTTAATCTCCAAGATTTGCTTTAAATCAATCCCTAAGGATCAGCAATGGAAGAAGGCAGAATCAAAGTGGTATGAAAAGGATAGCTGAGAGAGGTTTGCCTGAAGCCCCAAGTATGTGGCCATACTTGTCAGAGAAATGGTTATAAATGTATATGGTCGCAGAAGAATATGTGGTAGGAGGTAGGAAAACTATTTTTGTCACTGCACAGATATTACACAAGGTCATAAAAATCTACCCACTTATGAAGGATGCAACTCCAAGACCCTAATGCAGACTCTCATGTTTCCCACAGTTCCAGCATTGTTAAATGGGTACAATACCCTGTGGTTCATACCCATGATGACTGTTGCCTGCATGAAGTACACAATGGATAGCTTCTTCAGGCTTAATCTGTATCATGAAGCCTAGATGGATTTCAAATTGACTGGAGATGATGACAAAATAATTTTTGGAATATGTTTTTTATTTGCCCATAATGAAAAGAAGCATACAGAGTAGAGAAATTGTTACTTAGAGTAGTAGAGTTTTGAGCATATATGAATCTTTCCTATTACTCATGAGCAAGGTTCAGCTGGAGTTATAAAAACTGCCATTTTGGAGGTGAAACCCAACTGTCTTATAAATGGGGTATGTGAAACTAAGATAGGAGTCCAAAGTCATCAAAAAAACCCCTCACATACTTGACAGTATTAAGCCTTAATCTTTTTTGATTTATTGGAGAATACTTGGCAGTAATAAGAAAAGATTGTAGTATTCTGCGGGAAGCATATTGATAATGCTTCCCATGCAGCTTTACATATGGGTAAAGTAAAAGATAGCACTCTGGTTTCCGCAGTGAGAATTTCACAGTCCATGCACAGAACTTAATGTGCAACATGAAAACTGCATTATGCCATTTTATGTTTCAGCAGGTAAGTCCCAGTCTTGTTTATTCTCCAGCACAATCCTCAGGCTGGCTAAGGAAGGTCAGGCTGCGAAGTTGCTTGTGCTTGACACTGCAGCATTCTGGAGTGATGAATATTTAATCAGGCAAGTGTGGACCATGTGGGAGGTTGAGGCAGCTGTACCTCCTAGTTGGCTATCTGCAGTATCATCATATAATGTTGTGTGAAAATGAATCCTTGGGGTAAGCTTCAAGGACAGTGAATACGTAAAAAAGGCATTCTGACAGCAGCTAGTTACAGGGAAGTTAGGAATAACAGAGACAAATGTTTAAAGTGTTTCTGTTACACTGGTCAATGATTTTATGTTATGGTGGGCTAAGCTGCCATGTTTTATTAAGCTGCATAAATGTAATAGAAAATAAAGCTTGAATCTATAGAGTCTGGAACTATAACAGCAATGACAGTAATTTGTTTTATGCAGGTAATAGATGTTAGAATGGAGCACATGTATAATTTGTTGATATTATGCAAACAGCATGAGGTAGCACTTGTTTCTCTGTAGTCCTATTTTAAACACAGCCAAAGAGCTGTTTGATGATAATCTTAGCATGATTTCAAGAGAAATCCAAAGCTATAGACAGAAGCAGGAAGACTTCATTAATTTTCAGTGGCATAGGCGGGATAAAGATTTCTTTCTTTTGTGTTCCACATTAAAAAACATTGCACGCAGTTTGGATAAGTAACAATTGGGCTAATAGGAAGGTTTTAATTGTGCTACAAAGGGTTTAAAAATATTGAAGAAAGTAAATAAGTCTATCTTCATAACCATGGTCATTGGCAGTCCCCTTGCCCTTTTTCCTGGGCTCTGTGGAAACTATTTTTCCACACACAAAACAAAATGAGATCATCTCCACATTCCATGTAGACATCCATTTTCATATGGAATGGATGAAGAAATAGTTTTGTGTTCCTTGCTGTCACTATAACATTCAGGACAGACAGCAAAGAACAATAACAATTTTAAACTAAGTAAATTTAGCTAGCAAATTACAATTAATCAGCTAGAAGGAAACATATGCCTGCATCTCTACTTCTCCAGCTCATATTCTAGCATATACCATCTCTGCTCTTTGTTAATATCCAAGACTAAATTTGGGGAAATGACGTGCAAGAGAATTTTTGTTGCTGTTCACTGGCTATGGCTAAAAGTGATGGCTGATATTTTCATAGGCATCATGAATAATTTGGAATTACTTCTGCAGTTTCTAGTGACTTCTGTGATGAATGACTCTAATCATGCTGCATCCACTTGAATAGGGATGGTGAACTTTGGACACCTCAGTGCACAATACTGTCAAGAAGTAAAAGTCCAGGGAAGAGCTAGTAAAATAAATACATTAGAGATTGTGATTTTGGAGGACTCTTATGATAGGCAAAGAGATCTGATGATGGTCATCTACTTGTGGCAGGTCTTTATTAATCTGATTGTAAACATTTTGCTGTTGCCCTGTGTTCACCCATCTGTTTCTGCCCATCTGTTATTGCTTGCTATGTGCTTAGGTTGTAAATATTATCACTGTTCTTTTAAATAAGAAGTTTAGAAATCCTCTAAACAATGTTCAGTTGTGGAATTCAGTACTTGCATTAAGAACGCCTCTGGAGTCAACATTGAGGAAACCATACACGGATTTTCTATGCTCCTGGTTGACTTCCTGTGGTTACCCTTTTTGATGAAGTTGAAGCATTTAATTAGGTTGGGTTTTATAATATAATATTTCAATAATATTTCAATTTGCTTAGTCAATAGCAAGGGCCAATTTGGGAGTAAATTTTGCTCTTTGAAGTGCAAATGAAAGATACAAGACAAATCAAGAAGCAGGTGAACTTCTGTGTACGTTGCTTAAGCTTGTGCTGTTATATTTTATTCCTTGGCTACCAAATTTATATTTGGCATGTACTGTCATCCTTATTCCGTGGGTTTCTTCTCATCAAATATTTGTGATGGGGGTTTTTTTCCTCTCCTTAAACCATTAGTGTCCTCTTTGGAATTTGAGTCTCTGCTATTGTTGCTTAATATAGCAATAGCCAAATTTAATTTCTTCCTGAATAAGAGATGTTTTTTCTATATTATTAACTAAAATCTGTATTTAATAACTTTTCCTCTCTTAAAAAGAAACTATAATGCTAGTTTAGTCTACATTATTCATCACTTTATGCTAGGCTATTGCAATAGTCAGTTCTAAGACAGGCAATACATTTGGTGTTAAGATTTTTTTGGAAAGAAGAGTCAACAATCAACTACCTAAGCAATTTAAAAATCAAGGCTTTTCCTTAACTTAAATAGGTTTTCTTGGTTTTCCTATGGTTGTTTTGTTTTATAATGAAATACTATTCCTACACAGGAACAAGTAGATAAATACTGATACGTACCTGCTAATATTAACCAGCTCTGCATTACAAGATTTGTATAGTTTTTGACTCTGTAGTGTTAGACTATAGTTAGGATGAGCTTCAGTTGCCAACAGGTGTGCCTGGGGCATAGGTCAGTAAGAGTGCTGAGACCCTAACTGTGGTTATAAAAAAGCATGTGGAAGTTCATCTATGGATTGAATAGAATTTAATTTCATATATTTATGGGTTTGCACTGTTATCTCACCATGGTGACCAAGTTTTTAAGATTTTTCTTGTAGCTTTGTGTAGAAACCCTTGAAGAAAGAATATATTTTATTGTTAACAGTTAATTTAACAATTAAGTAATTTAACAATTTTGACTGCTCTATACTGTATTTTGTACATTCAGAGGAACGTTTCCATTTTGCTTTTAAACTGGACTGCAGTTGTTGACAGTCTTTGACAAAAACTGCATATATTTTTCCTCCCCAGTCATTTCATTTCTGCCAAGTGCTCCAAAACAAAGTAATGTTATGTTTTATATTATTCTGGGAGCCCTTGAGCTCGACTGGGTGGAACAATTTGAAAATCCGGCTTACAAACAACTTTTATTTTTTCCTTCCATTTAGTTTTTCTAATGCCTGAAACAAAGTCAGAATTTCTAGGAACTGATCCAGACTCCTCTGACATGAACAGGATCGCTTTAAATAGATTTTAGTTCAGACCTATGGATTATGAATTATTAGAGGTGGGGCCTAGCTTATAGATATGAGAAGTATTTATGTACTTCAGCACAAAGAGACTGGTTCTGAGTGAGGACTTTATTGTATATCATCAATTAAAAAAATAAAAAGGAATACTACCAATATATAAAAGTTGATATTCTCCAGCAGTCCTTCATAGTATTTAACTGTATTTGTCAACAGAACCATGGTGGTTTTATTACTGTTTTCCATTCTAATTTTCATGCCATCTCTTGTTTTGGAGTAAAAAAGTCTAAGTATTAGCCTTTTCTGCTGAGCAGAGGAATATCAGGATCTACACTCATATCCAATGCTATCAGAATACTGCACTGTGCATTAAAAGTATCTTGGTGAAACTAGTCAAAAACCTCTAATGAACTCTTCCAATTACTGCTGTTGCTGTGTTGAAATATAAAAGTCTAATGAACAGTGTCAGAACTGATTGTTTTGTGGGTTTTTTTGGGGAGAAGGAATAACAGCAAAATGTGGTTTTGGTGATAGCTTCTTATGGCTTTAGAAAAACAGTATTTCAGTTCTTTAAGCCTCAGTTATTTTCAGTTCTTTAAGCCTCAGTTATTTTCAGTTCTTTATTTTGAAGTAACAATGCTAGTGAAAATTCTGTAAAGCAATTGGAGATGTCAAAGGATTAAGAAGGTCAAGGAATCCAGCTGAGGACCATCTGAATTGACCTCTTCAGTCATCTTCTAAAGATGAGATACAAACTTGTTTTCAGCATCTCTTCACCGCTACCAGCTATTTAAGGAATTTCCCTTTTAGAGACCAGAGTAGTTCAGAAACTTGTAAGGCACACTCCCATTTCCAGTGCCTCATAATTTGATGGGTTTGGTTATACTGTTGTGGCTTGGGGTTTTTGTTTTTGTTTTGTTTGTTTGTTTGTTTGTTTTGTTTTTTGTTTTGTTTTCTCCAAATGCCACTGTGTCTTTTTCTGAAAACTCAGCCAAGAAATTAGCTCCTGCTTAAGATGAGTGGCTATAGAAGTAGTGCAAGCATGAAATACTGAAATTTGCCCAGATCTTTGTTAGAATAATCCTTGTGTTGGAGTAACCTGGAGGCTTCTGTGAGCTATTTCATTTTGGTTCTTTCCATTATCTGTGTAGCTTCACTGGAAGCATAAGACGGCATGCTTGTGCTTTAGATAGCAAGCACAGAAACTGTGTCATCTAACTGCAACCTTGATAATGCTTTGATGTATTGTGTGTATAATGTATTTATCTTTGCTCACTGCATAATATAGACAATAGCTTGAAGATGTGCATTTGTGTTTATTGTAATTCTTTAAAGGCTTTCACCAAAATGTTTTATGGTCAATGTTGTCATTCAAATTAGATCAGATGGTGATTTTCTTCTGTTAAGCTTTTCCTTAATGGGTTGTCTTTTTTTTAACTGTATTAGGCATTACATATTGCATCACCCTCTAATGCAATAGAGCTCCCCATGTTTATGTAGAGCAGGAAAGCAATCCAAGGGAAATGAAAACATATTCTTTGGGTTCTGTGGTCATGAATGAAGACTACAACAAACGACTTTTATTAACAAGAAACACTTCTCAAGCAAGATGGAAAATAATGAATTTATAAGGGAATAGTAAGTAATGCAGGCAGCTTCCTAAAGAGACAGTCTTGGAGAGATCCAAACCACAAAACGTTAACTGGGCCAGAGCCCGTTTCCAACCTGCCACAGGTCAATGAGCTGGAAAGCAGGGACAGCTCCTCGCACAGAGGTGCCACCAGGGCTCCTGCTTATTTATTCCTTCTGTACAGGTGTGCGGTGGCCTGGGGTTGACGTGACCTTCAAGCAGGCTACGGGGCCTGAGGCCGACAGGCACAGTGAATGCACAGGAGTCCCCGCCGGCTCACAACTCGATTACACTCCCGCAGGTGCGGCGGGGCAGGACAGTGCCCCCGCCCGGGCGGTGCGGCACCCGGCGCCGGGCAGGGCGGGGCTCCGCTGCTGGCTGCCTTCCACTGCGCTCAGCATCACGGAAATGGACGGACGCTGTGCCGTGGCGGGCTCCCACCCGCTCGCCTGCTGACTGCGGGAGGAGGGCAGAGCGGAGCGGAGCGGAGCGGCTCCCGGGGGCGCGGTGCTGTGTGCCTGCGCGGCGCGTGCANCGTGCCGAGCCGAGCCGAGCCGAGCCGAGCCGAGCCGAGCTGTGCCGAGCCGTGCCGAGCCGAGCTGAGCTGAGCTGTGCCGCGGTAGCCCCCGCGCCCCGCACCGCTGGCTGCCGCGGAGCTCCCTTTCGCAGCC
>VXBA01004774.1:137639-279386 GCA_013399895.1 Serilophus lunatus | reverse complement strand
GGCGGGATTCTGCTCGGCGGTGAGAGGCTGTGAACTGCCCAGAAGTTTGCCGGCAGAAACTGTTCCCTTTACTGGCCAAGTCTTCGGGCTCTCCTCAGAGGAATACCCCGTTGCCTAAGATGAGTGGCTGTAGGAAGCGGTGTAAGCGGGAAATATTGAAATTTGCCCAGTATCTTCTCAGGCTAATCACAGGTTCTCTTCACACAGGTAATGACTGTTTTTCTCTATAGTCGAGCTGTGCAGCATGTTAACAAGAGAATGGAGTAGGGATAATACAGAGATGCCATTGTTTTATAATATCATTCCTTTCATCTTGTAAATAATAATAAAAGAAGATCTGTGAACTACTTTGTGGCTGAGTATAATGAAAACGGAGCATGGGCGTATGTTGCAGTGTTTAAACAGTATGACATTCCCTGAGTTGTGTATACACACGTGAACCTAAATTGGGATGTCAGTGTGCATGCTTTCACCTGTCCACCTGTGTATTTTAAAGGTAATGCAGAGAAGCCACGCAATGGTCATAAAGGATGAATCTTATGGTTTTTGTTTCACCGTTTCTTGGGCTGATTTACTTTGACAAGTAGACTACATTCTTTTTCTCAGAGGCATGGTTTTGCTTATCTAAAGATGTAAATCAGCTGCAAACTGTCTATATGATGTTACAGTATCTTGTTGCAAACTTGAAATAACACTTGTGCTTTGTGCCCTTAAAGAATTTGAAACATAGTGGTTGTCAACTTTATTTAGGGTTTTTTTTTCTGTAACCTTGGAGAAGTTGTACAATACCAGATAAGGTTTCTAAGCTAGACTGAACAGACACTTGGAAAGTATGCCTTTCTCACAATTAAGCATTTTCTATGGCTGTTCTCAACCGCTGACAAATATGACAGCTTACATGATGTCATTCTGTATTTATAAAATATAATTATACTTCTTTCTAGACTTCAGTTAGGTTTTTTTTCCCTTGCAGAGGTGCAAGTCTAGCATCAGCAGATAATATCCAATTATACTAACATGATTGTTGAGAATTAAGCACCATTTATTTTGCTACAAGTATTCTGAAAGTTCAGCCGATGGCTTTTTTTGGCTGGTTGGTTTGTGGTGTTTTGTTTGGTAGTGGTGGGTTGGTAATGTGTAGTTTTTGTTTAGGCATTGAAGATAAAATCTGGGAGCAAAGTTGACTCTTCAGTAATGATTTGAAGTGCTGGTGCATGTAATTAATCAGATTTGGGATTACCTTGCTATAAAAGTCATGGCACAAATATTAGCAATGAGTACTTTATAGGATGCTCCTTAACCTATGGAAATCTGACACAGCTTTTTAGTAACTTTGGAATGTCTGGTAACATAGAATTTCCTTGCCTTCATTTTTTGTACTATTCCTAGTATATCATAGTTTGTCTTTTGTGAATTTCATCAATTCAGATTTCTCTGAAAACACTGGCTCCTGTGGGTTGCTATAGAAATTAAATAATAGATAATGCAACAGGAAAACTATGTTAGAAATTCATACAATACTCTTTTTTCACAAAGTCATCCAAGCTTTTCCTTTCCTATCTAGCAAATGATGCACGCATTATGCCTTTTTTTCAGACCAACATTTGTGTTGCAAGCTTTCTAAGCTCACAATTCAAAACCATTTTCAAGAACTGCTGTGGATACTGATTCTTATGCTATCGCTAAAAGAAATTCTTTATGTTTAAGCAGCACATTTTCAATGATAAATTACTGGAAAGTCGAGTGAAGTGGCCTCAAACATGTTTCCTTAAAGCAAACAAACCCCACTCTTAAGAAGTCTTAAGAGCTGAGACACTTCCTGGGAAATTTCCAGTTAATTTTTACTATAGGTAATGATATATTACTACTCTCACTAGGTTAATAGGCTTTGTCAAATAGTGTAGCAAATAAGATCAAGATAATATAATGATAATTGAAGAGCCAAGAGAAGTAGAGCGCTATTGGGCTACTCTTGCATATCCCAGTCCTACTCGTTAACCTCAACTGTTGCAATAACAGTTACTGTTCCCCTGAAAAAATCTAATGCATAATTCATTCTGGTGAGAATAAGCTGATAACTAACGAAGATAAATGAGAGAGCCTAGTTGAAAGTGATAGAGAGTTATACTTTATATATTAAAGATACTGCTGCTTCTAACTTGAGCATTCAAAAATTTGGGATAGCGATCAGAAACAAAAAAGTGTGCTTATTTAACTTTTTAGAAGCATGCAGTATTATTACTCAACTGACCAATTCTTTTCAAAGTGTAAATATATACTAAAGGGTACCATGATGAACACAATTTAACTTCTTTGTTGATATGATTTGGCCTCAAGTTTCTTTATTAAGAATAATTGGAACATTAAAGAACACCTCAAAGTTTGTAACTACACATTCTTGAAAGCACTTGCACTCAATCTAATCCATCCCTCCTTTCTGTATGGGTAGGCACATTAAAAGTATACTTAATCTATAGATTGGTACAAACTCTGCTGCAATGGGCATGATTACACTGATCAGAAAACAAGAGAAATTTATGTAGAAGGGAGACTGGGTTTACTGGCTACAGGCCCAGCTAAGGAGTTGCTGTTGATTACTGGTTTTATAGCTTGTGTTTCATAACAATCATTTACAACACTACAAACTTGCTGTGTGGTAAATCTCAATGTTTAAAATAAAAATGATCTCATATAGCTGTCTGTCTGTGCTAGTACATAAGTATGGGCTTCATTTAATAATCAACTCAGCTGGAACCGATATTAATGGAACTACTCCCTTGCTTGAGGGTAAATGCTGCATAAATCTTTACAATGGGTTTTAAGTGTCAATCTCTGCCTTAATGCATCCAGATTTCTGTCATTTTTATTTTTTTACAGGAATTACTGCAAAATGTAGGGAGAAGAAATAGTCTTTTAAACTAAGTTTTTAATTTTCCATTATTTCTGCTATATATTACATTGATGTGTTTCCACAAGTGAAATAAACTCCCTGACATACTTGAAGATGGCGTTTTTCAAATGTCATTCCAATTCCTACTTCATTGTCTCCTGCCTCTTGACATGTGTTGGAAGTGCCTGGTCTTTGAAACACTGTAGTAAAGAAATTAGCATAGCTCTTGAGAATGTTTTAGTTTTTGGATGCAGGTTGGATTTATGTATAATGAATAACAAGATAAATAATTGTCTGATCAATAAATAGGTCACAGATTATTTTAAAATGGAGAAGATGTTATTTCGGAACAATGGCTAGGAAATTTTTCTTAACTGTCGCAACTGATAAAGTATACGGATTAAAGAGATGATAGAACAAAACCTGTCATTGGCTTCAGTGGTAAATTTTCACAAGTACATCTCCTTTTCAAGCATGTTTATATTAAATGGTTGTAGGATATTAAATATTCATATGGAAGCCAGGTTTTACAAGACAGAATAAAATTTCCAGTTAGCATATAGGTATACAGAGAAAGAAAGAAGAAGAGAACAACTCTGGCTGTGGAATTGTGCTTTCTCTCCAACAAATTGAAGTAATCTCACTCTTCTATGCTTCTGTAGATTAAGCCATGTATTGATATGGGGTTTTTAAACTTTTTTGGTTTTTCTGGGGCTGTTTGTTTGTTTTTAAATCTTGAGATAAGTGATTACAGTTTTGAGATTTTTCTTAGGTAAAAAAAAAATCTGTGAATGCAGAATGTCCTTTTTGATGGCATGTTCTTTATCAATCAGATTGCCAAAGGTAATCTTTACTCTTAAATTCTGCCTGTTTGTGCACAGAAATATTTTCTGGCCTACTGCCAAGAGGAATATATCATCTGAGCATAGATTTGAAGGTGTGAGAGGCCTTACAACTGTACTCTGACTGTTTGTGTGCCTATCGCTGCCTAAAGTCTAAGACTGTTTGGGATGGCAGAATGCTTTCGGGGGCTGCTCTTTGATAATTCCAAGACGAATTACCATTTTTCAATGCAGGTTAACAATATTCCATTAACCTATAGGAAAATAAAATGAGAAGTAGAATAAATTAACAAGAACAATAATCCAAAATATCAAAACAAACTACATGAGTCAAAGAGCAGATGAAAAGGGTGTTCCCCTTCTTATGCAAATGTGATGTAAAATAAAATTATTTTAAAAAGACCTTGCATCTTGAAGATTTCACAGAAAAGCTAAAATGCCAATATTCATGAGAAAACATGGTTTTAATATGTTTCTAAATGCCTTTTTAGTATTGATGAAATATTCCTTTTTTAAAAATACCAAATCAGTGTTGTTCATGAACCTAATTAGGTTTTTTTAATTTATTTTTAATGGGAAAGAGTTCCAGATATAACATCTGTGTCTCTTGGCTGTTGCCTGTGAGGTAGTTTGAGCCTCTGAGGTTTCAAATGTTTTTCACACACAGAGATGCAATTTTCCCTGTATAAAATTTCACAAGTTCTAATGTGCAAGTGTGATACCTTTGCCATGTTCTGTTGTGGCAAAGAAGCCTCATTAATCTCAAACAAACCAATCAAGATTTCATTTGAAGTTCTGCATTGTACTTTATGCTTGCTCAATTTCTTGATTAGCATTGATAACTTTTGTTGGTGCTGTCTTAGTATTATTCTGCCTCTGAGAGAAATCACTTCTGTGGAAGAGTGTGGTGGATACTGAATGCTAACAAAGTTGGATTTTGAGTAGGCATCATAATAGTAGCTGATATAGTTCATAGAGATGCCTAAGTGTAAAATATCAGGTATTGAAAAAGACCTGCAAAAAACCAACCAACCGAAAAAAATCCACAAACTAATTTTTTAAGTCCTTTTGCCAAATATGGTAGCTGAATTTTGTCTAAGTCTTCTTGTAATGCTGGTAGGATTTTTATTGCATGGTTGAATACTTGGCTTTTGAAAATGCTTTTTAAAATATTATCCTGCCACTATATAATTAATCACTCCTATAGGCTTTTTGTTTGGAAATAGGCTGTACTGTAGACAGTACTGAGACAAAGCACCAGAATGCATTGGGCTGAACTACAGTTAACTTAAAGTAAGTTCTGAGAACAGCTGAGAATGCCTTAATGCGCTTGTGCTGCATTCTGCTTCAAACTGGAGTAGATTATAAGTATTTATTATCTCAAAAACCCCAGTTCTGCCTATATACCTCTCACACTGCACCTGCAGAGACCGATGGTGATCTTTCAGCAGTTTTGTAGAAAATTGCTTAGCTTTTAAATAATATAAAAAGTTAGAAAATATACCATAATGATTTACAGTTAAGCTTTCAAAAAATTGTAAATTTTCTCTTTTTCAGAAAAGGGTCTGCATAGACTGCCTTTGCTCTTCCTGATTTGCAACTCAGTGCTGTGCAAAATGTTTCAACTTCAAGTCTTATAATCCTATGTATGGCAGATATACTGAACTTCACAGAAGCACAAAGCAGTAGTGGAAAAATTATGTGGGTAGAAGGATATCTTGAAGTAGGGGATCTAAAGGCAATACCCTAATCTTTAAGCAAATTCTCCTGAATGCGTTTAAATATTTTCCTCAAATGTCCCATATTTTAAGACATTAACCCCATCATATAACCTATTTAAAAAAGTTTTTTTCCAGATCCTTCCAAAAGAGTCTTCATCGAAGTCTTAAGGATTCATATGTTAATGGGAGAAGGACAGACAAAGTAACCATGCTGTATGCCATTTCTTTTGAAAAGATTGAGTTTTTATTCTCTCATTTAAAATCTGAATTTTAATTTTAATGAAAGATACCGTTCAGCTGCTTTTGCAAATTACACAGTGGAATCATTCTGTAGTCATCCTTAATGATCTTCCATTTGGAAGTCCTATGTTCTGTAACATTCTTATAAGAGTCAATTTATAAAGATAATATTAAAACTTCAGCTGTATGTAGGACACAGCACTTGATATTATGTTTAAAGATACTCCTAAAGGAACTCTTAGAATGTTACCAAATCATGCACACAAAATGTTAGGAAATGGCAGTGTTATGAATGTCTCAGCCTTATGTAATATTAGGCAGTTCTTAACTGTGTGTGTACTTTTCCTTTGGCCATTGTATAGACTAACTTGAAATACAAAAGCAGCAAGAAGTAGTATTTAGATTAGAGTTTTGGATGCAAATTGAAATAAATGTCAACACTGGGTTTTTTTTGTTTGTTTGTTTTTAAGATTTTGTTCCTTTTATAGGGACTTCGAGCTTTGGGGCTCACTAGGGGAGATGGATGCATCCTATCAGTAGTAGTATCAATAGAGGCTTTTTATTTTTAGATCTGCTTCATAGTTTTGTTTGTGGCAGTTAAGGGCAAGATGAAAGCTAGTAATAAAAAGGAGAAATTATGACAATCTCATTCCGTCAAATATGACAATATATGCATGTCCATTTAATGACTGCAGTTATAGTATGTATTTAACTGTTTGTTTCTTGGATGGCAGTCTCTTCCAAATTGGAATAGCCATAAGTTCACGTTTAACAGTATGCAAGGGCTATATGCAATGTGAAGCTGCATTACAGAAAATGTTTTCTCCATTTAATAGCTTGATTTTTGAATTCTCTAAGAACATTAGAGATAGATGTTACACCAAAACATGGGTGTAAAGTAAATGAACAATCTGAAAAATGGCAGTGACATACATGGGCATTGAACGTGTGCGAAGAGCAATTCGGTATGTAACTAGTTATTCTGTGTGACTGATAGAGCTGAGCGTCATAGGACTGATAAGACTTAACAGCACTGTGTGGCTGTGCTCACTGTTTATGTGCTATAACATGGTGACTATTTGTCACACAGCGCGATTGTTTTTCCCAGTATGGTGTGGTGGTCTTTACTTGCTTTACTGTGTTCTCAAATTGTATGAATTTTTAACATTTATCCTTTTTATGTATAATCCAATTCATTTAAATTCTGCTTGTGGATTTTTATGTGTCTCTGAATTGGTTTTGATTTTGACTAGAGAGAACTCTTGATCTGCCTCTTGTCTTTTTGTCATGACAGACTGTCAGGGAAGACAATGCGATTCACTCAAATATTTCTTTCATTTCCAAATGTGAAATACTGACTTTTCAAGTAATTTAAAATAAAAGAAACAAATTAAAAACTATCCGGAATGGAACTCCCAAACTTTTCGCTGCAAAAAGCTGTTGACATGGAATCAATTGATGTTTCTAAAAATTGACTAAGATACTACCTTCATTTTCTGGGGCTTTTTGAGCACTAATCTACCCCTTTGTATTTTTAACTGAAGTCTGCAGCATGATGCAACTGTGTGTATACTTGGGCCTAGGGGGATCACTGCACTGAAATACTGTGAAAAATTAAAGATGATTTAATTTTGTAAACTCTTTTTTTTTTTAAAGGTAGAGCAGATATCTTAAGGGACCTTGTTACTGGGGGTTTCTACTAATATTGAATATTTTCAACATACAACACACAATGAATATTGTTCCTTCAGTATTGAATTCTGTTTTTGAAATTCTATTCCAAATAATATTGATACTGCAATTTTATAAATTAAGTATTGTCATTACTGTGTCTTCAGAATAGATAATCTGAAAATAAATGTATTGGGATATGTGTGTGTCAAATAGGCTGTTTAGTTTTTAAAACTGGTAATAATTAGATTTACCTTCTTGAACTTTTTCTAGAGTGCCCATCTAGGCAGTGTAATTAATTTTATATATAAATTAAAAATGTCTAGGACAGAGGGGAAAAAAGTCTGTTTTCATCAGCACTCGTACTTCATTAATTTAGGAAATTGAATAAATCTGAAATGAGGTACTAAATTTTGTCAATCTGTTTTTTTTTTTTATGGGCAGATTTGTTATTTTTTAAATTCCTTTTATGAGGCATGTAAATAACATCAAACAACATTGATCATTTGGCCTGTGCAGGCCTTTCTGTGACAGCTATTATAAACTTCATTTTATTACAGGAAAAATAAGTGACAGTTGGTCACTAATATTTGTTTTATGGTAATATTTGTAAAGGTCCGCAGAAAATAGATTCCATAGTCAACTCTGAAAATACTCTCAAGTTTGTCTGTAGGCTTTTTACCCTAATGGCTACATTTCATTACATTAGTTAAAAAAGAATTTCCTTAAAAATCCCAGATCACGTTTCCCCTCATATGAGTGCCTTGGGACAAGGACATGATGTGATTTGGAGGCTCTGGTTTCTGCAGCACTCAGTGTGGGGCAAAAAAATACTTTGTTCCTTTTTAGTCAAGTAGAATACACATAGTAACTGGTCTTAACATCTACTGTTGATGATCAACTAATATTGATGAATTAGATTATCCTGGATTATGTAGAATTTGATTTTTACCTTTATACACATATATATTCAAAATATATTGACATTCAAAATATAAAGTACATCCAGCTTTAAACAGATTGCTATCTTATACAGTCTTGCTTTTTACTTTTAAATGAAATGAGTTTTAAATGAGTTGTAAATGCACTCACACTCGATGTTTCTCATGTTAGACACTGTATTCTAACCATCTAATTCACTAGCAATAATATAGGATCCACAATAGTAAATTCTCTAGACCTTTCTGTAGAAAATGCGTCTGAAATTACTTAATTGCTGTAATATGAGTCTAATGATTATAAACATTTAGCCAGTTTCCACAAAATATAAATTTTGTTCTAGACAAATATTAAACACCAATTATCATTGGCTTTTGAATTGCTGTACTGCAGCCTAGCATAATGGAAGAAGCTTGCAAAACTTATCAGTTCAGGAAGGGAATTAGAACATAGAGAAATCTAAGGAGTAGTCATCATGTGCAGATTTAATTCAAATTAAATAAAATTGCTACCTTGCAGAAGAATCAGAACTGAAGTGGCCTTATTTTAATTTAGCATAATTCATTTCTCAGGCAAATTAAACCAAGTTCTATTTTGATTCTGAATGAGAGGGTCTCAACAGAGACTGAATTAATCTTAACTATTCTACCTTACTGATTAATTAATAATTAACTTTCCTGAGTAGCCTGCATACAGAGTTCCTCGGGATCCCTAAAAAGGCATCACAGCTTTTTAGTGAGAATGAGAAAATTTTTAATTTCTTCAGTCAGCTAATACCTTTTAAAAATGTAAAAAACCCAAAGAAAATCAGATGCAAATGAATGTCAAATAGAAGGGAAAATATGAAATAGCAGTTTAAGGAAAAGCTAGAGAGTGGCAATAGTATATGGAAATGTGCATATATGCCCAGCCACTGCTATATCTATGCTGTTGTGTACCAGATTCATCCTTGGTATAAAGCTACAAATGGTATAAAGAGGCAAATCTGTCTTCTTAAAGAGTTTGAGTGGAGGGAAATAGGTAGGGGACAGCACGGTGTCATATCTTAACTCTCAGTACTCTCAAGATGTAAGATTGAAAGCAAAATTTTTCTAAAATCAAGTGTAGAAATATTTATTTCTTAAAAAATGTACTGGTTTTTTAGTTCAGAGTTGCAACATTAAATAAATCCGGGTCAGGGACAACAGAAATGCTGATGACAGTGGCTAGCAGTCACTACGTCCCTTCAGTTTGATGCAGCTTTTCACCCTGACTGCTGGTTTTGGAAATTTCACCACTCCCTCTTGACATACGCAGGTGAATTCAAGAGCTGCAACATACCCAACGTCCACGTTCGCAGTGCTCTGAAACTTTAATGCTGAGTGACGGATGTGAATAGAAAGAGCAGGGCATTCCTGTCCCTGTGAAGACTTACTAGATGAAGTGCTTGAAGCTCCTCAAATAACTGCTGTAGTCTATTGTGAGAAACTAATTGGATTGTATGTATTGCTTACAGGAAGATCTGTACTGATCTATTAAATTACTTACCTGTTGTCTGTGTAGTATCATACTGTGTCAACTACTGAAGTGTCATCTTGCTGAGACAGTGGAGGAATAAGGCCAGTTTTTTCACGGTTAGTCTGCTGAAATGTTTTTATCAATCAAGTCATACCATATAGCAAAAAGATGTTTGTTTTTGTCAGGAGGAAAACTGCCCTTCAAAAGCCATAGAATTATCTGAAGTATCCTGGAATCGGTCCAGCAGAGGGTAACAAAGACAAGCTGAGGGAACTGGGCCTGTGCAGGCTCAAGAAGAGATGACTGAGAAGGGAACCTTATCCATGTCTACAGGTATCCGAAGGGAGGGTATCAAGAGAATGGAGTCAGGCTCTTCTTGGTGGTGTCAAACAATAGGACACGAGGCAATGGGCAAAAACTTAACGCACTGGAAGTTCCACTTGTAAATAGGCAATTTCCTATGTGTGTCCCTCTTTCTAAAAACAGAATACTCTTATCTTGTATTAAGTATCTATCTTGTATCAGAGATCTACCAGGTAGCTTTCAAGAGTAAAGAGAGGAGGAATCATGTGATTACAGAAAATAGAGTATCTACAGCTTTCAGTGCTTTTATGTTGACTGATTACTTCAATATAGAAGGATATCATGTAAATACATGTATTTACACAATTTTAGCTATATTGTTATTGATCAAAGTGAGGAAATTTAGATTTTCGTTCTATTGCAGCTTACCTATAAGATAAATGCATATTGTGGCATTGTATGTATGAGTGCATGAACAAAACCAAAAAAAGTTATGGGTTTGTTTTTTTTTTTTCAAAACTATTGTTTCTAAGCAGTGCAACATTTTCATTTATATCCTGTACTGCTAGATTTTTGCATTTAGGTAAACGTAAAACACCAGCTCTGGAGTCCCAAAGTAGTAAAGCACTACAACTACTTACAAAATACCACCAAAGGGTACACCTTGGGATAAGGCATTCCACACTTAGACTGAGTATTGTAGCTACATCTTTATCTACCTGGAGGTGCATTGTCTTTAAAATCTTTAAAGTCTGACAGGCCAAAGGATGAGAGGCAAAAATGGTTGTACTGCACTGAATTGACACATGAAGTAAAGATCACACTGTGACTATGGATCTGTGTGCTGTGAGAGAAGGTGTGCAGTCGTGGTGCTTTAGCAAGGTGGGCCAGGGAAGAGCTGAATTTGAAAGAAAAAGCCTTCAAACACCCACAATTATGTCTAGAGGGCATGGGGAAGGCTATAACTGGTGGAATATATCATTAATATAACCTGCTTCATGTTTCTGCCCACTTACATGCTGAAGCAATATGGAAGACCATCACTGAACTTACAGCTCCCTGAAGATTGAATATGGTATAGGAAGCACTGCTGACGGTCAGTAGCTATGAGATTAACTAGAGCTGATCTTAGATTTTTCCCAATTAGCTGAATTATGTCTACCTATTTAAGCATCACTTATTTTGACTCTTTCCAGAATAGATCTGAACAGGCAAAATTGATACTATATACTATGATTTCAAATTATTTTTCTTAATGTTCACAGCGTTTTTTTCAGGTAGTGCAGGCACTAGTGTACATACAGTCAAGTGCTTTGTCTTTTGCTACTTTCTGCTATGTTCTTTTTAGTCTAGAAAATCCAGGTCATCTTATATTTCTCAAAAATGTACTATCCCCCTATTTTAACAGTTCTGCATGATTACTTTTCAATTTTTATACTTTTGTAATAATTAAAAATATTTTATTTTTTCTAGAAGCACTGTTAAGCTAATGTTTTCTTAGAAGTATGGATTATGAAAGTACATGTCCATTTTTCAAGACTTGTTCAGCATCCTATGGTGACATAAAGTTGGTTTTCCTATCTACATCATATTAAGTTGCCTGTTTGGTTCATCTGCCTGCTGTTCAGTTCCATGTGGTACTTCTGCAGTTCTTCCACTAACCCTTCACTGAATATCATGAATGGATTTTGCTAGTTTCATTATTAATCCTTTTTCTGAACACTTAGGAATATATTGAACATTTGGAGCTTCAGCATTCACCTCTTATGGAGTCTATCATAACTTTCCTCTGATGTGACATTCCTACCAGTTACTACTACTCCGTTTCCTGCCTTCGTCTTTGTTTTTTTAGCCTATCTGTAAATCATAATTCTTTGTTGTAATCTTGTCAGGAGTTTTAGCTAAGAAAGAGCAGAGTGAAGCTAACACATTAAAGACAGTCTGTCTCCTAAAAGTACTGAATTAAAATCAAGAGGTCATTCACATCCTGAAGGGAACTGATGCCGCAAGACCTGCCTCAAGACATTAGTGTTCTCCTTACATCCAGTCTTGCTGCCTGCCACTCATTTGTTTAAATGAATTTAAAGCTCTTGGTGGTTTTTTAACCTTTTCTTTTTGCTTTCTACTGGAATAACGAGGTATTAAAACATGCAAATGCATGAGCAGGGCATATATATGTAAGCCTATGTAATAGCTACGCAAATTTCTTTTAAACACAGTGCGAGAAATTAATCTCTTGGTCTAGTGCTTTGGGTGACACAAAAATGGCTTGAAAATATTCTTCCACAGATACTACTGGCAATCATTAAGATCTGTCATTCTAAAACAAGGCATGGTTGACTAGACAGAATGTAAAACTGTGATTTGAGATGTTTGTTTCACCACCAATTCCCTGGCAAGGGCAAGCTGTTTTAACTCATGGATTTAGTTACAACGGAGCTCTAATGCCTACATTCTGCTGATGTCCAAGAAAACATGGATAAGAATGCTTGCCTGTACTTTGACCCTTTGCAGTCCTGGAGCAGAAGTCATTCTGGTACAATTAAGTAGCTTGGTATCTGTCTTATGATGTAGGATTAAAGACTTAGCATCCGAGTACTGGAGTCCTGAAAAGTCCAATCAAGAAAATACATCCAAGGCATACAAATATGTAAGTGCAGCAGCAAACAACCCAATACAGAGCAAAGCAGCCAGGACAGCTCTCTTTCAGAAGTGAATGATAAGCTGCTTTTAATAAAATTCTGTAGCAGTCATACCCTTTTCTCATCCCGGCCACATGCTGGAATACCTCTTTTCAGAAAGTCAACTTCCACATAGGCTTCTTTTTACTACCCAGTTTGTTAACCTCCTCTTCTCTCAGGCAGTTTGTTGCACAGTATCCTCTCTCCTAGTGACACAAAAAGCCCCACGCTGAGGCTACCAAAAATTTGTTGTCGATTTTTTTTTTTTCCTTGCTGCCTCCCCAGGCTGAGAGCTGGAAATTGAGTGCCTAAATTACATGGCAAACTATGATAAATTTTCAGGCATAGAACTGTACCAACTGCTGCACTAAATTACTCATTTCAGTCTGTTGTAAAAATGCAATCAAACATCCTAAATCCCAGATGGATGTTTGCTTTACTCTGTACAATGAAAACAAGTATGTCCTAAAAGCATTATTTTAAGGGTTTTTTTAAATAACCCCTTACATTTATATCGTTGTTTTTCGAAAGTAATTCTTACTGGGGTTTGTATTTTTCTTTTAAAGCTTTATTTTTAACAATTCCATTATTCATCAAAATTTTAAAAATAAATTGCAAGAAAATAGTAAGTGTGAAGAATTCTTCCCCTCCCTTGAGACTAACTAGTGACCTATAGAAATTATGGTAAGCTGGGAGTCGATTTTGGTGTTTGTGCGGGTTTTTTGTGGGTCTCTTTGCTTGTTTTTTCATTTTACAGTGCTGTTGACAAAAGGGCATCCGATTCTCACACCGATGCCTGTAAATGCTCCTTTGGTTTTGCTTGGTCCCAGCTGCCCTTCATAGTGCAGTAACTGGTATAGTACCTACTGAGATTTCAGAAGGCAAAGGTGCTTTGTCACTGTAGGTACAGGGGGAAAACTGAAGTGCATGGGCCCTAACTCAAGATCTACAAATTGATCTTTCCTATTCTATAGACATGCAGTAACAAACTGCAGTGGTAAAAAAAATTCTGGGGGGGTATTTTTATCCACAAAGTCTTTTTTGTTTATTTCTTGGTTGTCTAAAGATCGAACATATGGCTGTGTTGCTGGTTTCTGTTTTATTTTTTTTCCCTGTGCTACAGCATGAAGTGATGTTAAGATAACAGGTTGTTTCTGCTCTCAAACATGTAATTAGCAGGCACCAACAGAATTGTTTTCAAAACCCAAAGAATAGGTCCCCAAATGGATATCAATTACTAATACACCTGGCATGTCAGCTGTCAAAAACAGTGATCACTTTCTGTGTGATATTTCCTATAATGTACAATAAGGGTTTGCTCCTAGAAACTCAGATTCTTTATGTTATAGAAAAGAGTGGTTCGATGATGGAAAACATTGTAAATAATTTTTCAGTTTTTTTCTCAACTTGCTGAATGAGAAGTTAATTTTCTTTTGTGCTAAGTTATTTCTACATTTGTTATGTAAATCTAGTGGGATAAAATGTGAAGTGTTTAATAAAGCTCAGACTAGGAAAAATGCAAAGAATGTATTTTAAAGCATACTTAGAATATTGCATTAGAAAAGTCTCCAGCATGCTATAGGCCATGGAATTAGTTGTGTATTTGCTGATAGGAAACCTCAGGCCTGGGGTTTCTGTAATTATCCCATTAATTTTCTAAATGTTTTATTAAAGTTTTATTCCGATATACACATACCTATATCTATAGTATTTTTGTGTACTACTGCTCTAAGTCAGTGGGAGGAGGAGATTCGAATACAAAGTACTCTTTCTTTGGATTTTCCTGCACCCACATTCCAAGGGTTTTGTAGTATATATTTCATTTCCACAGGTTCTGCATAGTGATATCTATAAAAAGATATCTCAAAAGTTTATTTCCCTAGACTAGACCTCCAATCCCTGGTTACTACTCTCTTAGGAAACAGAACTGAACTAAGAATTCTAAAAAAAAAAAAATTACAAGGAAAGTTTCAAAGTATATCCAAGTGTCATGTTTGCAGAAGGAACTTGAAGGACTCTGCTGAGGTATTGAGTGTTGTAGAAAGATATTAATCTGCTTTCATACCACAGGTATCTTTTCTGAGATGTTTGGTTTCCTCACTGTTTGTTTGTTTTGATGTTTAAATAGAAATGAAGGATTCAGTCTTTCACTGTTCTGCCCTTTACTTCTGGGTGGTTTAAGTTCAGCAGCTCTCTGCCGCATTCTGAGAGCTGTTATCTGACAAGCTCTTCCCATTACTTAAATTTTTGTCCTCCTGCCCGTGCCATGAAAGCAGTTACTCAATGGTGTAAAAGGTTTATTTTGCTTTGTAATAGTGCAATGCCTTTTTATGGCTTTCCAGTTTGTAATTAATCATATGTTAAATTCATGTCTTCCTTAGCTAGAGCCAGCAAATCATGAGTTTCATTTCTTGAGTCTTCACTGCTTTATACTTTCCTCTTGCTTCTGTGGGCTGACAGACTCTGACCACTTAAAATAAATATCTCATTTGCTTTCAGATTGTTGTCACAAGCAGTAGTGATTAATAGGCTAGGATGGAATAGTGATTGTGCAATGACCCTCTTGAAAAAATCCTTCTAAATAAAGCAATTTGGCCATAAAAGGTGGACTTGATGACCTTGAAGGCTTTTCCAACTTTAATGATTCTATAAGTGGTGAAAGATGATATGTATGAAGCATTATCTACATCAAATTGTAGTGTTTTGTTGTAGAGGGTTTCTAAAATTGCTAACTTTATTCTTTTTTCTGCCTGTTGCTGTTGAGTTTTGGCTTATAGGCTTTTTGATTTTTGACTTAGTGATAAGCATGTATTTATGCTTCAGAACTCATTTTCTGTATTTTCATATTCAGTACAAAGCATTTTCATTCTGATAGACTGATTGTAAACTAAGGTACACTTTTTCATTGACAAAAGTTTATTTGGGGTCTTCTGGTCTGTTTTGTCTTAAATCACACTGATCGGTTGTCAGGATTTAATTAACTCCACAAATTTATGAAATTTACTCTGTGGACTTAGAAGAGGCACACATAGACAAGCTGGTTATTTATTTATGCTCTTTTTTAATTGTTATACTATGTACTTTTTAATAAAAAAGTCTGATAACCCTCTCATGTTGAGCTAACTTGAAACTATGGAAGCCACCTAGTCTTTGAACAAGCTTTTTAATTTGTTCCTCCTCTGTAGGGAAAAAAAGTTTCTGAACATGCTGCAATTCTCTTCCTTGTCTCTGCAGAAATTGCATTTCATTCTTTAATGTATGAAAATTAATTTTGTTTGCTTCATTCGTTTAATTTTTGATACTTAGTGCTATTTGGAAATCATCCTGAGTCAAGTAGCCTTACAATGGCCTCCTCCCTTTTGCATAACCCACGCTGTGTAATTGGGAGCTCTGTAGAAGATGTTTCCATAGAAAAGGTAGAAACATCTACTTTTTTTTCTGTCCCTTAATTAACAAGCCATCCTCATTTACCTTTCTGAAAAGCCTGATGTAAACAACTGGTCTTTTTGTGAATGCTTTGAAAGTAAACAGGCCTGGGCTTTTTGCTAGTCTTTAACTGAGGCCATTTATTCCTCTGACTTTTGGATAAAGAAACTTTCTTCTCTGTTGATAAAAAGCAAGATAGAATGCATTAGTACTTCTCGCAGCTTTCAAAGCAGAAAGGTTGATAAAAGTGCTTTGGCAGTAACTGTCCTGTTATGCAAGCTGTGGATGAAAATGGACATGGAAGGTGTGAAGGAAAAGCATATAAAAAAGTAAACTAGATGGGAAACAGCTCTGCAGATTTTAAGTAAATTTAAGTAAAACAGAACACAGACTTGTGTTCCTAGTACCACTTTAATCAGGAATTTCTTTTGGCATCATGTTTCTTTTTGATAATTTTAGATAATAAATGCTGCCTGCCCGTTGTTCTACAAAACAAAGTGCCCTCCAGGCTTTATAGAGTAGATGTTTCTACAGCCTCCTAGGAATGAAGAAACCCTATTGCTTTTAACATTGTCTCAGGGAAGGTGTCAGGTTGGCTTCTGAATGTGATAAAACATAAGAGTGTTATTTCTGCCTGTGTCAAGAAGTTGTTGCGTCTAGTTTAGTTCAGCAACAGGAAAACTCTAATTCTACTGTCTGGGGAACTGCAAGTGTCCTTGCTGATGTGAGATCCTCCGTGTTAATGCCGTAACTTTATCAGGAAAAATACTTCTCTTACAAAACTAGTGAACCCTTAGCATAAGTGCATCATATCAAGACAATGTAATATAAAATTGAATATGGGACTTAAAAATTTTGATTTTGATAATCGTGCGAGTCTGTGGTATTTAAGGGGAAAAAAAATAAAACTTGAGACAAAATATTTCCAAGCAATTTCACAATATGCAGAGTAGTGAAAATCCAGAGAAAATTTGCCAAAGTTTCTGTAACCTGCTCATGGTTGCTGCTGACTAATGGTGTTATTATTTAAATACCGTCTCAGTGTCTGACTAACATTTCACTACTAAACTATTAATTTCGGCACTGTTTCACAATCTCTGCTAAATTAGAACTTGAAATATTTTTAATGCTACTTACTTTGACCCAAATTTATTTTTTTATAAAACAGATAGCTTAATATGTCAAGGTGTCTTCTACATTCCATCAAGTCCACAGAGGGTGTTGTGGTTAGTGAGGGCACCATTTGAGGCATTCAATTAATTGAGGAGATGTTATGGTCATTTCAATGTGGTGAACTGTACATCTGTTCTCAAGCAATGTGTCGTTATAAGGATAACCTGAATTAACATATCCTCTCACTTTGAGTTACTGTTGCTTTTTCACCCATATATACTTCCCCCTTCCTAAATCTTTGGTTCCCTTATGCCATTTGGATTTATGCCATTTGCCTCCTTAGCCTTCCAGACTAATATGTACACTAATTAACAGTGCTGCAAAGGAACTTAATTGTGTTTAGAAGTGATGACATTGGTTCTGTTTGTACAGTGAAGTTTAGAAATAACTCAAGCTTTGACCAGGCTGTAAATCCTGTGCTTGATACTAACACATGGTGTATTTTTTAATGGATTGACATGGGGTTCATCCATTCTGATCCCTCAAAACACAGTCATATTAAAACAAGCATAGGACAAAGATCTGAGACAGCTGGTGGTACTCAGTTTAAGTGTAACTTCATGTTTAGCTAGTACACAAAAAATACAAATCTCTTTTTTTTTCTTAGAACTGTGACTATTCTTCCTGTTTCCTCATGTTAAACTGCTCGGTAATGGATACCATAGTGTCTTTGAGAAGGGGCTTAAAATAGTTGCAACGATTTTTGATAGTAAACTTACGTCTTTATTCCCTTGGGGTTTTTTTTCCCATAAAAATCTTTCCAGTGATATTTCCTTATTTTTCACTTGAGGTCTAGAGAAAGAGAGAGCAAGGGTTTCAGGAAAATGTCTGAAAGCATTTAGTTAGTAGCCAGAAAACACAATGTCTTCTATATTTAATAAAAAACTCCAAAAACCTTATTTTGAGAAATAGACTTTTGAGTATCCTAGACAATAACTTTAAGTTGGGCGCATATAATTTTCAAAATTACAAATGTTACAAAATGCATCATAAATTGTTTCAACCACAACCTGCAAGTACAAGATTAATGCGAGTAAGGTACAAGTTTTGTCCTTTAACATATTATCAGTCCAACAAAGATGATGAGTGGGGCATCTTAAAGTTTGAAGGAAAAGTATGAAGAGGGTCCTAAAGCTCAAGGAATTGTAAGTAATAATACTACTTCTAAAGTACAAGAACAGGAATTACCTGCCAGGAAGAACAGATGGTTCTTCATGTTGACTGAAAAATGTCAGGGAATTATGAAAGAAGAATCTACGGCTTGTTTTGGAAAGGCAGAAAACGATAACAGATTTTTAGAAACACAGGAAAAAATGAGGCTAATAAGGTCCAATGGAAAAAAGCACAAGCAAGTGGATTACTGAGCATAATCCCTGAGAGAATCTCTAACTATAATGGGCTTGTTGTACTGTTTTTTAAGTAGAGAATTCCAAGATAGAAACAGTTCTGGTTATGAATGAACAGATGTCCTATAAATTTCATTAGACTACACTGAAGGAACACCCAGGAGAAAAAGGATTTATTAAGATTAGGGAAAACAGAAATTTTTGTTCCTGCCTTGAAGTTATATAAATCAATCTTATCTGGAGAAAACTGCCATTCAAGAGTGAAGTCACAAGGTACGTGGGAAGACTTGCAAAACCTGCAAAAACCCCCTGCAATGTTAGAAGCTGGGGACAGTGTGGCTGGACAGTGCCCAGGTGGAAAGGGACCTGGGGGTACTGGTCGACAGCCAGCTCAACATAAGCCAGCAGTGTGCCCTGGTGGCCAAGAAGGCCAACGGCATCCTGGCCTGCATTAGGAATGGTGTGGCCAGCAGGAGCAGGGAGGTTATTCTGCCTCTGTACTCAGCACTGGTGAGACTGCACCTTGAGTACTGTGTCCAGTTCTGGGCCCCTCAGTTTAGGAAGGACGTGGAGATGATTGAGTGTGTCCAGAGGAGAGCAACGAGGCTGGTGGGGGGCTTGGAGCACAAGCCTTATGAGGAACGATTGAGGGAGTCAGAGCGGTTTAGCCTGGAGAAAAGGAGGCTCAGAGGTGACCTTATCGCTCTCTACAACTTCCTGAAAGGAGGTTGTAGTCAGGTGGGAGTTGTTCTCTTCCACTGGGCAGCAACTGACAGAACGAGAGGACACAGCCTCAAGCTGCATCAAGGGAGGTATAGGTTAGATATTAGAAAGAAGTTTTTTACAGAAAGAGTAATAAAGTATTGGAATAGTCTGCCCAGGGAGGTGGTGGAGTCACCATCCCTGGATGTGTTTATAAAAAGGCTGGATGTGGCACTTGGTGACATGGTCTAGTCCAGTCGAGGTGTTAGGGCAAGGGTTGGACTCGATGATCTTGGAAGTCTCTTCCAACCTAGTGATTCTGTGATTCTGTGACTTGTGTTGAATGGGGAAGAAAGAACTAATCACTAACAAATTTGTGAAGCAAATTGGAGGCCTGTGGTTGAATGGTTACTTTGCAGACTGGAATAGAATAGTAAGTAGGGCTCTGCACTGAAGGATTGCCAAACTTTTGCATTGCATGTTTTTTGAAAGAATGTTTTGGTCAGCTGCAGTGGATGAGTTATAGTGAACTCCATTTGTGAACTGATCTTTGAGAGTGTGAAAAACACATAGGAACAGATTTTCATGTGTTTTTTGTTACTGCTAGTTCCAGTGCCCTGTTTTCAGGGGTTTGCCCAGGTTCTCACTGCTCAGTGGTTGTTGGAAGGTGTCCCCTGGGACACCTGGAGCAAGATGATTATTAAGGTCTCTTCCAACACAAATTATTCTATGGTTCTATATCTGTCTCTGTTGCTCCTGAGTGAAATATTAACTTGCATTTCCACAAGCAAATTTTTTTCTCTGTCATTCTCATAATAAATATTGTTTTTTAATAATGAATACACCATTTAAACTTTCTTAATAAAATAACCGTGGTAATACATCCTAATTGCAGTAGGTAAACAGTTAATGCCATGATGTTGCGAACAGAAAAACTTCAGTAAATAATAAAAGTTGCAAGCAATAGCCTGTTTTCCTGGGACAGATCTGAGATTTATAATGGGTAGAAGATTATTTACCTCTATGCCATGCTTCCTGGATAGTTTAAAAGTAAAGCTAGGTTTTAAAGTCAAGAATGGCTCGACATCATCTTTTTCATAAATTCTGAAAAAAAATTTTAGTACTCTAGGGTACTCTCCATGCATTTCTGTTTCTTTTTCTCCCTCAGCAAAGGGTAGGTACAATTATGATGGATGTGAATCTACGCAGTAACTTTCCAGAGGGGATCTTAGGCCGTGGGTGCTTGGCTTTGGTTGCCAGCCAGGAATCTGGCTGAGTTCTGCTGGAGACTGTAGATAAGAGCAGGTTCAGAGAGACCCAGCCTCTGCAGAGGTGCTTGCTGCTATTAGTCAGTCTTCCCAGTGATGAGTTCAATTGGATTAAAAACCTGTGCTACTGAAGTGCTGGGGAAATAAGCTTCTTGGAAGAAGACTGCTACTTTGCTTGCAGAGTTCTCCATCCTCTAATCACTATCCATGGTTGCTTTGATGAGGAACACAAAGAAGATGGTTTGCTGTTCTAAACTGCTGTTATATAAATATAATTTTTTAACTCTGTCTCATCACATTTTCTCTTAATTAATCCTTAATGGCAAATTAAATTTGCTTCTTTTGTGCCTATGTTTTTCTCTGCAGAGCTTTTCTCTTAAAAAACATACCATATACCAATGAAGGAATGGCTCAGTAATACAGGTTAATGCTGGTTTTGTTCATTTAAATTTTCATCTGTTGTCTCATTTGTACTATGCAAAATAGGGCAGGGAGATCATATATCATGAAGATAAACCTGTCAGAAAAACCCAAAGATATCCTTTTAGGGAAAAACCCTTCTATTAAAATGTTATGCTATGATAAGTGATTGTACAGAAATTGCAATAAATTCAGTCAGGCCTGGTTTATCTGTATAGCTCTAGCTTCTATGTAGGATATTTTTATAATGAAGGTTGATATTTTTTTTCTTCTTTCTTTTTTCTTCCCCTTTAAGAATTCTAGTTTTAGTCTTCTAGCTGTTGAAACGGAGTAATGTCACAGAGAAGCAGCTCAACTTTGTATTTTCTTGGACCTTGTATCGCCCTCTCTTAGTATATGCACAGTACAGCTAAGTTTCTGTCTTCAATTTTTTTATCTGTAAGGGAATTAAATAATAGGATATAAATATCAGGCAGTATGTATATTTATATAATCCAGGTTTTTTGAGTGAATTATTTAAAGTGTCGTTCTCTTGAACTCAATGCTTATTTACATTAGGTGTAGTAAGAAAAATTAGAGCATGTAATTCTGGTCATCTGTGGTTTTCAGTTCTTTTCATCTATGGGTGCAAAAAATGCAAAACTTTGCATTTTTACATGCAGTCATTCTGTAGGCAACTACTTTTCTCTGCTTGAGAGGAGAAGGTGAGCAACTTGTAGCATGTTGATGGCAGATTCAGTTTGTGGCCAGCTCATGCTTTTGTGGCTGGAGTTACATGGTTCATAACTGTAACTGTTCTAGCAGATTTGTCATGGAAGACTTTTTTCTCTCAGACCAAAACACACATACACGTGGGTATGCACATACATGCTAACAAAAATCTCAGAACAATAGATATAAGTATTTTATGTCTACAAGGGATAAACTACAATATTTTTCCTTATAGAAAAGGCTAGAACAATTTCAGCAAATTTTTCTTGATACCTGTTTGAAAAGTACTGAAAAATACTACCTTGTTCTTTCTATTTTTTCCCTTGAATATTTTATGGCTTGAACTGGTAACTGGTGACAATAAAATTCTTATAAATGCACTCTCTTCCACCTTTGGTCTACTCAGATTGGAGGATGAGTTCCAGAAGAACGTATCTCACAAAAACAGTAAGTTCTCATGAACCTTGTTTGGTTTAGGGTTTTTTGTTTGTTTTAAAGCACTGCAGTTGCTTTTTTCTTTCTAGACTTTTCCTAGCAAAACATGAGGAACTATCCTTCTCATTTTCTCTGCTATGGAGTCTATTTTATTTGATAAGGAAAACTAAATCCAAGAGTCATTTAAGGCAATATTTTGGCCTTTCGATATTTAGATGGTTAGCAGATAAAGACCAAAAGAATTCATTTCCTCCTTGAGGCCTTTGAGGTAAGATTACTGGGTTCCTTAGAGTAGGAAACATAACATAAAAATTTACAAGCCACATATTTTTTTTCTTTACATTAGCGACTTTTAACATGACTTCTTCATAGTCCTATGTTGGCAGCCACTTTGTCAAAGGTGAATCTTCTCATAAATTGTAATACTCTGCAGTCAGTTTTCAAAAAGCACATTATTTTCTAACTCAATATAAAAAATCTGTCTTATTTTTCCTTTAGTGGTTTTATTTCTGAATTTCAGCCATGATGCACATGCTGTGTCTCCTATAGCTATACAGACATAAGCAACATTCTATACATTGAATATTTAGCATCTGCAAAATTTGCTTGTAAGATAAACAAGCACAGATGTTGTCATAGAAAATAGCCTGTGAAATTACTTTTTTAATTCTTATCTCACATTTAACAGTTGGTTTGGCAGCAGTTCTGGTTTCCTTGCACTAGAACTCCCTGAAAGCTCTCTTAAGAGGAACTGAAACAACGTGCAATACTCAAGTTAGGATAAAAATAACTTCACAGGAGTTAAAATGACAGCATCTGCTGATTAATGCTTGCAAAAAAAATAAGAAAACTGAAGAACCCCCTTGAGCCAATTTTGATTGGGAAATATAGATTAGTTTCACATGAATGGACTTATTTTTCAAACTAGAAAGTTTTTTGGTTGTTTTTTTTGTGGAAGTTGCAAGTGTCACTGAGGATTATCCAAGTCTAGTAAGTCTAAGATAATAGTATTAATTATATTTTCAAATCCTCTGATAATTTCAGTCTGTTCTCAAAGCATTTAACATTTTTATACTTTGCAACACATGCTTCCGTGTAATATTAAAGGCTGCATATACAGGAATGAGGCAAGTGCACTGCTTTCACTATGGCCAAGTTTCACTTCCAATGCAAGAGTTGATTTCCACAAATGGATCACTTTGCATTTGTCTTTTCATTATGGGCATAGTATTTCCCTCAGGATTCCAGAACTATGTCATCTTTAATCACTCCTCTGCTTATATGCGACTTGCACAAGGGGCAAATTTTACACCTACTATCTGGGAGGATAGAGATAGAGCTTTTATGGTATATGCATATGTCTGGTTAACATTTGAAAATATTCAATGAAGTAGGCTGCTTGGTTGCTTTAGGCTATTTCGTTCCAAGTATGAATTTGAATAGTCTTTGTACAAAAAGTTTTGATGCTCAGATACAGACCAGTGTTCAAATCCTATGGATCTCTGCTGAGCTGGTAAAAAGAACAATTCAGGCTTCTGGGAAGGAATCAGCCCTAATGTGTCACTGCAGTAAGGAGGATCCCGTGATCTTTCTCTGTCTCTCTGGTGCAGAAAATATGTTGTCATGGCTCTGTCCTGGTGTTGCTAGCGCAGAGGGTATTCTTTGGTGTCCTTTCTGCCTGACTTTCAACTTTGCTCTTAGCTTTTCTTTTTTCCTTAATTAGCTGAAACAGCATTTATTTACCATCTTGACTAGAAGATATTTTTCTTTCTTTTCCATCTAGTGATCAGTCTACGTCAAAGAAATGTCCTTCTTGCTGCTGTTAGTCATTTCAGCATGACTGCATTTGCTCTGCCCTGTCAGGAACTCTCAGGACACAGCACAGCCTCTCAGAGGATGCTGAGAAAAGAAACTCGAATTCCTCTGGTCTCTCCTGCTCTTGGCGTCTCCTAATGATCTTTAGAATGTCCTTCCATCTTCATGTATATTAGTACGCTCACGCTTCACAACATCCAAATGATATGTTTTGGGGGATGTAACTGTGTGATTTTTTAGCATTGGAAGAAGAGGTTGAGAGGGTTAGAGGGATTTCCAATAGTAAACAAGCTATGGGTGGAAAAAGAAGGGTAAAGCAACAGCAGCAAAACAGCACCAGATGCTGAAACTGGTAAGGGTAAAAGTATACTAGAAAATAAAATGTAGAAAGAAATAAAAATGGAATACAAATGGTGTAGAGAGGGGGATCCAGTCTGATTTTTCAGATAAGTAAACAAATCTATAACTTGCCCCTTTTTTTCCCAATTGTATGACTATACCCACACACTTTATAGACTAGGTCCTTCATCTTGAAGATGCTCTTTTCCACTGGTACTGTTGTGTCTATTTTAGTAAGTGGTGCAGGTGACCAGACTGGTTGTTTATTTGATCATTCACTTGGACTCGTCCATTGAAATTTTCAGTTTTTGCCTTTTATATACAGACTTAGCAGAATTTTCAACTTGGTTACAGCAGCCTCTTCTATCTAGTAATGCAGGATGTGCTTTCTCTGCTCCCATTAATAACTTTGTGCACATATTGGAGTTAAAAGAATTTTTGAAGTAAAAAAGCAATGTTGAAATAGGAAAAACTTGAAATAACTTTTATCTTCAAATCCCTGTTGCAAATATGGCCCTTTACTTTTAAGAGGATAATAATATGTCTCCTTGGGTTTTCAAGATAATCATAAGACCTATGTGGGTTATATAAGCTTTCTTGAGAGACCTAATAATCCATGGGAGACAACTGCCTGTTGAGAATAATCCACTTTTTATTTTTTTTTAAAGCATAAAAATACAAAGCTTTTCCTTTTAAGCCTTGCAGTTAGATGTAGGACACTATGAAAAAGCTCTTGGTTTTGTTTGGGGCTTTTTTCCCCCTCCTGCAAAGCTGAAAAAAAAACATTTGCAATTATGGTAATGTATTCTGAGCTTTTTTGGGGGCGGCAGGGTGAGAGTTGAAAAACTAGATTACATACACTTATATCTACTTGATTAGAGATAAAAATAGTATTTCCTACTGATAAACTGTTTCATCACACAGCAGTGTCTGCTGGTGCACATTGAAAAGCTATTAAGCGTTTCAGAAGTCTGTGAATCTCACTTCAGGATCGGTTCCCTCACTGACATGAATGCCAGTAGATAGAAAACAGTATTCCTAAAATACACCACAAAAAAATATCCCTCGTTCATTTTTGCCCTCATGGTAAAGTCTTGATCCTATTCAGAATTATTGTAACAAAATCAGCTGCAACCATGATTTAGAAATAATTCATCGGTCAGTTTGTTTTCCTGTTACAGTTTTGTGTAATCATTCTAGGCTTTTTCTTAGAATGCATCTGGTTCAGCCCTTTCAGGATGGTAAACTAAGCTGTTCTTATTTATATAGAAGATGTTTGTGTATATATTTCCCTACTTTCAAAGAAAAAAATGCTTTCTGACAATAGGAATCGTGCAGGAGGCACTTCATATTCTATATGTGATGAGAAAAACTTATTTTAGAGTCTGGGATGGCTAAGAAAGAATAGTGAATTATCTTAAAGGATAAGTTTTCAAAATACTGTGTGAACTGCTTAGAAGTTTGTTTCAAAGTATTGCAGTTCTAGTAGTGCACCCACACTTAATCTACAGACTGTCAAAGTAATTTTGGTTTAGATTCTGGTACACCTGGTCAGATAGCATTTTTAAATAAGTTGGTACATTAGACAATGGTGTGCAGGTAGCAAAATGCAGGTAGCAAAATGCAAAGTATGGATATAGATTTAGGATAGTTCATACTAGTATCTTCAGGAACAGTAACAGTATTGTTTTGATAATTCTGATTTAATTTAATTATTTTATTCTGTTGAGATTTGCAGTAGTAGAGGAATTTACATGTCTAACATTGGATTATTTGTACTTGTGGAGTTTAGCTCTTGGATAGCACAATACAGTCATATATCTTTGTTGTGGAAGGAAGATTTATGCTTTTATCTGTAACCTTCCAAGCATACTTGAGTTTAATGCAATTTTACACCTTTGCTCCATCTTTGTATGTCAAATCCTGTCTTCACTATGAGGGATTCCATGAGTACAATTATATATTGCATTCTCTGAATTTAAGACAAGACTTGTGAAAACACTGCCATCAGATTTTCAGTTTGTCTGACATAAGAAAATGAAATCAAAACAGCTGAACTTAACTGATTGCAGGAAATACTGCAATTAGTGAGCAGCGACTTCAGCATAATTCTTAACCTAGAAGACAGTTTTGAGGATCTACTTAAATTAGCTGCTTTAAAATAAGTAATTTTACAAGGCAGTGATAATAAATAGAAAATACAGTATACCTTGGCACTTAAAATTGTTTATGAAGGTGCCAAGACATGAAAGTGAATTTAGCAGGGTTTTTTTAATTGATTCATTACTCTTACAGCAAGTGAAGGGGGCAGGTTTGGGCACTGCAATCAGTGGAATTGGCTGAATTTCCTGAAGGAGAAGGCAGAGTTGAAATGTGAAGAGACTGGCTTATTAAGGGAGTGAAGGCATCAGTCACTTACAGGATGTAAGGAGAGAGGAAGGCTCTCATATTTTCCCCAAAAGTGAGAGAAAATATTTTAGTTGCTCAAACTCCCCATTCACAGTGATTAATATGTCATAATGCTTTCAAATTGCATAAATTTAGTTCCCTCAATGTGCATTTCATAGAACCCAATTTTATTTGTGCTACTGGCGGGCCTTTAGAATCCTGGCATCTCACTGATTGTGGTTGAAGCGTTAGACCTTTCATACTTTGTAGGTGTTGGAGTTATCTGGCATTAGAGGTTATTACAGTTCGTGGGGTTTTGTTTTCCCCTAAGATTCCTCTCTGTGCAACTCGCTTGTATCTTATCATCTGGCCACAATTTTTGTTTCTAAATCCAGATTAAGATCTTAATGATTTGCAAGTATCAAGAAAAGATGATTTTCTTCCATGAGAAAGTCATAACCTTGTTTAAGGAAAAGGAAAAAGGAGCTAAGCATGTTGAAGTTGTTCAGTTTCTTACAATCATGTGTTGTAAGAAATCGTGAATTACAGCAATTGTGATACAATCTTGCAATCAGACCCAGCTTTTGGCTTCTTCTTGGAGGGTGTTATTTGCTCCAGGACACATTTTCTCATGCCACTGCAGTCTTAGCAGCTGGCTTAGAAAAGCTGATAATCATAACAGCAAAGCACCTCTAATGGTAGGTGGCAAGAGAAGGACTTCCCCAGAGGCACATTTGTTCTAACAAAACAGGTATCAGTACACAGGAGGAGTAATGTCCTTTGGCAATAGTGAACGTCTTGCATTTGGAGAAAGCGAATCCTCTGAGAAGCAAAAGTCTGTGTCATGAGCCCTACCTTGGTTTGTATTTACTCACTAGCCAGCTCTTCAGTTCACAAATATATCAGTTTTCAATATATTTATTTTCCAAAACACCAAAATTTTGTGATTCACGCTGACATTTTCAACATACAAAATGAATTGACAAAGTGGATTAGATAGTAAGTTGCCGAAGAGAAGGAATGAAATTTAATTAAGATCTTAAATATAAATTAATGATAAAGACAAAAACCCAGCCATGAGTTTGGATCTGATATTGCATATACGTTTATGTAGAAAGAAAAATGTACGTGTGAATGTTGAGCAGTAGTTTTCTAGACACGATTAATGGTCCCTCATTTTTTTTTCTCCTCTAGGAGCTCTGCTGCCTTTATTGAAATGTATATATAGAAAGGAAGTAATGAAACCTGTGTAATTTGTTTTCACTTAGTCTACTGCTGTATACATTGTGCCTCTTTCCCCACTCCATTTTCTTATAGATACTTCAGTTTTGTTTTGTAAAAATTATTTAAGAGTACTAATACACTTTCTTCTCTTCAGAAAATATTTTGGCTTACTTCTCAGACTCAGTTTCTCAAATATCCTTTATGTAGTTTAAAAATATTCATGCAAAGAAGTATATGAAAATCACAAACTTGAGGAAAATTTAAAGTTAAAACCAGTCTCCAAGTAGCCTTTGAAATTACTTATGCTTTTCTACTATGATTTCCCTTTGCTACACAGTGACCTCCAGCACTTTCCTATTTTTAGAAAGAACCAAAGTGTGGTTTTAAGACAGCCCTGTTTTATTTGCACTTTGAAATATATTAAATGGTACAAGGATTTGCAAGACACAGGCTAATGTTGGATCTCATCTACAATTCAAAAAAACAAACAGTTGTTAGTAACTGCAGTGTGAACACGTTATTTTTTTGGCAAGCGGGCATTTATAGTTTCAATAGTTTTTTTCACACAGCTTACTTGGATATAGTGATGTTAGATCAGGCCTGAAAAATATTGTATTAAAGTTTAACAGTTTGGTAGTGTTGATACCCTGTGATTACCCAAACAACATTGCAGGCTGTAAAAAGGAGTGAGATGCAGAATAGTTTATTTATGTAAATACAATAAAATGGATTAAGTTCTCCTGGTTATACCAAGACTTCAGAGGTGCTCTAAATTGGTGAGCACTAGAAGATCTCATTTAAGTGACATTATCAACTGGTCAGTACCAGAAAGAAACATGAAATTTCTGGGGAAAAAATAAGTCTACACAAGGTAGATACAAATCCATACTAGTCAATTATCTGCTACAGATTTAAGGCCATGGATTTAAAAACTAGAATGAATACTGGCATTATTTCAGTCACTTCACTAAGAAGTTGAATTAATCATGTCACACCTTCTTTTAATTCTTGGTTGCTTGATAGGCACACTGTCAGAGGGGGTGGTATGGATTTTTCAGCTCTTCCTTAGTAACTGGACTGACACTACCAAACAACATTATTATGGACTATCAGGTGTGTGAAATCACTACAGTTTTACATCACTATTAAATTCAGCTGGTTTTCAGCTAGTAATGATTATTGGAAATTGACTCATTTAAGTAATACCTAACTAAAAGAATTGTTCAAGGAAAAATGTGGGAATTCGGTTAAGGGCAGTCATGTCTAACTAAGTTTTTGTACTGCTTTGAAGATATAGCTGATAGGACAAAGAAAAACTCTGGATGACAACTACTTTGGTTTTCAGAAGACTGGAAAACTTACTTTCAGATGACATGCTAAAATAAAGAACTAGGAATACCAAAAATGATGTTGGTAAGAATACCAAAAAAATCACCCTTTTTTGTGGAAATGCTGTGTAACTTGCTAGGTTACTGAGTTACTACAAAGATTATTTCCATCATCTGTTGCTTAAACTCAGGTACTCCTTTTGAATCTGGAAGTAGTGAGAGGCCGATAAAAATGTCACATTGCTTTCTTTTATTGGATCTGTACTCAATGAATTGCAGCTGTTCAGTGTCTCTCCACTGAGCCTATTGTTTTTAGTAGTGAGTCTCTTGTGTCTGTCCAACATAATAAATCTTCCATCTTTCACGTGTTCTTGCTGACATTATCCTAGTAAAAGTCATTTTCTGCCTTATGTTTATAAATATTAACATAGACAGAAGTGTTCACTGTTGTCCCTCCATTTTGTGCAATAAAGAGGAGTATGCACAACCTTAGGCACTCTGTTGACAGTGGATTTTTGTTGCTGTAATTTTTTTTGTTCTGGGATGGCTGCATTTTAGAAGGACTTTGTAGCATCTTTCACAACTTTTTAGTGCTATCATTGAAATGCTTGTCAGGCGGCTCCCAAAATTTAGATTTTTCCTCTAGGTGAATGACATTTGCCTCCAGAGGCCATGGTTCAGTGCATGGGCGTAGCCCAAGCGGGAGATGTGTAAGGCACTGTGGCACAATGTGAACAAAAACCCCTGCTTCAAATTAAAAACCTTTCCTATTATTATTTCCTTGATATAGTACTGATGTACTATAACGATACCCAGGAATGTCCCAGACACTGGGACTTAATCAACTGTGCTGATATCATGGGTCCTGGGAAGCTTCTGGCAAGTGCTAGGTTGTTCTCTCCCCAGCAATTCCTGGACATCATTAAGAAGTTTAAACTTTTTAGAGATCATTCTCAAATGACAATTTAAACACAACGAGTATATCTTATAGGATAAGAGAGTTTGCTAACAGAGCCATGAGTTTTGCTGTGACCCGTGTCAGTACTCAGGGGTGTTTCCAGGCACATTGCTGTTCTTAGCATAAATATCCTTTTTCTGATTCCTGTGGTATGGTAGAGCGGGGATTAAAAATTAACAGGAAAGAATTCATCTGTGAATTTGTCACCATATGCAAGTACTTAAAATGGACCCAGCTCCATATTTAGAAGCAAGTGAATTAGCACAGTGTTTTAGTGTGCAGAGAATGTTCTACTATGCTCATGTTTGTGCTATGTTATCTTCCTACATGCTGCTGCTGTGACTAAAGTCAATCAACTGTTGTTTGTTTTTCCATCCTCTCTCCAGTGAATGTGCAGTAAAGTGTTATACGCGTTTAGAAAAGCCTACTGAAAAAAATCTTCTGTATGTGTTTGCCAGAAAAGACCCACTTTTTTGCTTGGGCCAGTAGAGTTTGAAATATTGTAAAGTTCATAATACAGTACTAAACTTCATGCAATTAGAAGTTTGCCGTGACAGCTCTTCATATACTGCACATGGCATTTTGTTTAGCGTATTTGTATTTGAAGATGTTGAAATGCAGATGAAACACCAGAAGGAAAAGTCCTTCATAACTTTTATGAAGGAAAACTTTTCCTTCATAACTTTTATGAAATCACTCTTTAATATTTATATAGTATTTCAAAATGTATAATAAATGTAAATCCACTATATGGATGGTTATTATTAATGAATAGAGAGTATCTCTTTTGAAGTGAGCCATAATTAATGAGGTAGGACAAATCAGCGAATGCATATACGATTTTATTAAGTCCTATTCTCTAACTACTTAAATATATTTCTTCAAAATTTTAGTTGTACATTTCACTTTATATTATAACCAAAGAGGCTTCCATCACCTAACTGTGCAAACAAATAATCTTTGCTAATTACATGTTGGTTAAATAAGGCACTTTAAACTATATTTAGCCCGATTCTTATATTCCAATTCAGTATGTCAAGGAAAAATATTCTCATAGCTTAGTATAATACAGAGGTAGCCAATTTTCAAAGTTTTATCTGTAAATATTTGCCTGGTATTGTATCTCAGTTGTTAAGTAGGTTCTTAATCGTTATTCACATTATAATGGCCTAAGAAAATGTTTCACAGCAACTAAATACCTTTTGTTCTTAACAAGCAGTGGTGATATTTTCTTTATGGTCTTGATGTTTGTATGCATACCTGGAAATGTTACCGGATAGCAGAACCGTCAAAAGGTAACATGAATGGTTCTACTCGCCCTGCTCCTACTATGGGATATTCGGCCTGACCTGCAGATCACATAAAACTGCCCTCTGATAACATTTCAGCCACTGCACAACATGTACTGGGAGTGAAGTATTTGTAAAGGTGACACAGAATCCCAGTTACAGATACATGTTTGCTTTGTTAAACCGACAGAGAGTTATTTCATCTGACAGTAAAGTATGAGCAGACAGCACAGTTACAAATGAGTATAGCAGAACAACTGTGCTTTAATTTCACTATGGTTATAGTGAACAAGGGATTTGTTGCCCTTATTCATATGACTTGCTGATTCTCTCAAGATGTAATTCTATTTCAGACTTTTCATTATTTTTTCATTGTTCTGTTAGTTGAGTACTTTGGTCATCAATTTCAGCTGTTGAAGGCTTGCTTTGTTTTTCACCTGGAAACCTCTTCTATAGTGGCAGACGGTCTGGGCCTTTCTTACCTGGAGGCCAGTGTCACTTTCAGAGGAATGTAAACATTATCTTATTTCACTAGTTTCCTGCACTTGCCTCACTAGATTTTAACCAGGGAAAGGCAAGAGCCAAAAGTATTTTAGTTAATTAGTTAATGAATGAACACTTTCTACTCTAAGCATGATACATTACTTTTTCATGCAAGCATATTTACTTATAGATGTCTAAGATCACTTTGGAAAAGGAAGCACAATTCACAGTAAATGCCTGCATAGGAGAAATGAGTTTTGCTGTTGTTGGTTGACATCTGGACAAAATTTTGAAAGGGTGTATGAAGATTTAAGGACAGTTCCTTGGGTGACTACAGTGTTTTGGAGCTAGCCGAGGAGAAAATGGAGAGCCCGTTAGTGTACGCCATGAATACTCCATTAGGTGCCATATATGTTTCTGTAAAACACTCTCTGGTTGAGGTCTCTCTGCCTAAGCCTGGCAAACCTGCTCCTTCATCAGTCAAAGAATACTATACATGCTCAGCTCACATGTTCTTTGAAGTTATAAGCTCTACTGTTTGATAGATGACAACTTTGTTCCTAGGTGTACAGAGAGGATTTCTTAGGAACATCTGCGCACTTTTATATCTCAGAACACTAGACAGTTGTACAAGTGGCTCCACAGGAAGGAGTTTGATACTGTGGACAGATGACTGCAAATTCCTGAAGGAGATTTAGATTCTGTCAGCACCTCGTCAGTGTCCCAGTGCTGTGTTGCTAAAATCCCTTATATTTTTCTGACTTTTGACTTTCTGATGTTTAAGATGCGCTCAACTAGGTACTGAGTTTGCTGAGGAAAATAGTGACAGTCAGAAGGTGATTGAGGTATTTATCAGTCTTTAGGCTTAACTGTGATGCTTGTGAAACTTGAGGCCACAAGTGCAGTAGAGCACTTACTACATCATTGCAGTGAAATGTCTCAACATTGTATGTAATAATGGATTCTGAAAAACTTGAGGGAACTGTGTTGGTTTAGGAAATAGCTTCTGATGTGAAGTTTCTGCAAAATTCAACAGTTTTCACCTAGAATCTTGACTTGGAAGAAGGTATTTATGAAGCTTGAGTCACTCCATAGGTTTATATTGTACATCTGCAAATCTGGTGACAGTATGATGCGCTAGCTACAGAATAAGTTGGAAATGTACTGTAGGCCTAGTACATAAATTCAACTTGAGAGAATGTCAGCTTCAGTTGTTAAACTAATAACCTTGTTCAGTCACTTGAATCGTTCTCTAAGGTGACTGGCACCCTTTTAAAAGGTGGTTTATCAGTTTCACTTTTTATAAAAGACAAAAATTGAGATAATTATGTGTTGCAGTTCCCTTTTTCCTTCATTCTGTGTTGATCTCAATGGCAGATATAAGGAGATATAAGGGTCAGTTTTTGCACTGTAAACTCAGAATCAAGACAGTTTAAGAAACTTAATGAACTTGAGAAATTAGAGGTAATGCTAAAATGTTTTGGTTTTTTAAGATATTAAGAAACACCAGTGAAATGTCAGCCTGGAAGAAATAAATGAACTCAAACGTCGGGTATTTGTTTTAAAGAAATGAGGTTCTTGTACCCACAGGTGGGAACCTGTGCCGTGCAAACAGCGCTCTGGTGCCCAGTTCTTTTTTTTAGTTGATTAATAAAGCTGTTCTGTTTCCAGTATATAACAGTGCTTATAGTCTCATGGAGAACAAATTTTCTTTTTAGTCTGTTTCTCACCTGTAGTTAGGTAAAAAAACATGGAGATTTACATGGTGAAACTTAGGTTGGTAAAATAAGGGCAATGTTGACAAAGGTCTTAAAAAGTCTCTGCTGTAGTCCATACTAGAGGAGTATTTTTTGATTTTACCTTTTGAATTCTTTTAATTATTAAAAAGATTTCAGACTTGAAAAAGATGAGCTTTCTCACCCTCTTACCTGTTTTCTGAAAGCTGTCCATCAGAAGATTTTAGAAAATGTGATCTGAATATCCAAAGATGTTCTAACCTCATTATGAAGAAACTGATTATCTCATATTCTAAATAGATATTTAAACCATAATTTAAAATATATTAGCCTTTTGTGGCATAGCTCTAGGACACTCTCATGATAGAGACGCTTTCAAAGGGAAACATGGAGAACAAAAAGGCAAGTAGTCTGTATTCCTCAATTGCTTGCTGCACACCTTACTACTTCAATACACTTGTATGTAAATAAGTTTTAATATTTGTGTCTTTGAAAGATAGCTTTTCAATTCCTACGTGGCTTTCTTAATATACAGATCTATATTTTATCCCTTCAATGGATTAGATTTGCACATACAAAATGAATCTATTATCTATTGTTGTATGTGCATTTTAGATCTCTTGAAGCTGTAATTTTATTTAATTACTTTTAAACATATTCCTTTTTTTAAAAAAAAAATCTGCTATTTTATGGAGGAGCTGACTGTTTAAGCAGGAAACTTGACAATAACTTTTTCTGGTTCAAATCTTCTACTGTGTTCTGAAAAGTTTATCTAGAAAGTCATGAATATTGTAATTTCTCTTTCTGAGCAGACTCCTTTTTATGCTATTTTTGTTCCAAAATAGTTAGATATATAGTTCTAAGTGAGTAGGCACAGTGTGAGTACAAAATGGAGAAATGGCTTTCTTACAAAGAAGTAAGCTGTAAAATGAAAATCATTAAATGATAATAATACAGTAATCATGTTTCTAAATTTTGCAGTGTTAATCCAAGCATCTAATTCTAGTGTGACATAGTACTTCTTAATAAAGAATAATTTTTAAACAGAGTTAATCTTCTAATGGATGATAGCTGTCACTTAAATTTTGTGGATGAATGGTTTTCAAGGAAAGAAGTGTTGTGAGAGAAAAGTGTTAAGTAGAAAAGGAGGGCATGCAGTGAGTGAGGTGAAGGTCAGAACAGGATTTCAGAAATACTGATTTGTACTCCAGTGCTTTTCAGAGATTTTTGCTTTTTAAATCAGGAAAAAGAAAAACTGTCTAGCCAAAAAGAGAATATACTTAAGATCTCAGCCAAACCTTCAGAGTAAATATCATGATATGGCAATGATAATGAGAACAAAAATTATTTAAATTAAAATTATCATAAAATAATGAAATGAAATAATAATAACACTAAGTATTCTGTGAAATTCATACACTGACAAGTCATGAAAAGCATAGAATAAATTGAGGGCAAATGTATCATGGCATTTTAGGCCCCCAGCAGAAAGACACTTACGAATTTCTCAAGCGCTAAATTTTTTCCAGTTAACAATAGTCACTCACTGACTATTATTTTGCCATTTTTAGCACTTTTTTAATGATTTGGGGGGTTTTTTGGCCTGTCTATACTTTTGTCCTGTATGACCTGTGTGGCTATGAATGCCACAGCTAGCTATATGGTTCGTGGTAGGGAAAAAAGTCCTTTCCTTTTGTTTTAAACTTGCTACCTGATATTGTCTTGGAGTGTACTGTGGTTTAGTCCATTTCTCCATAGACAGGCCTTTTCCAGGGTGAGATGTTGTTACAGAGAAATCACCCTGTGCCTGACCATTTATGTTGCCCTTTCTTCTGTAAGTTTCTTGTTGCTTTATATTCAAAGACTGGAAAACCAGCACTGTGCACAGTATTCCAGACTTTAATGTAGTAATGTACACAGTGATGCCCTTCTGTTTTCTTGTCCTTTCCTGACAGTTTCTAATGTTTTATTTTCTTTTTGAATACTGTTAGTCAGTGTGATATTTTCTGATAACTGGCCCCTGAATCACATCCAAATGGATATAAGTAAATCTCTGTGAATANTTTTTTTTTTTTTTTGTGCTCAGTATATTTTATTTATTTTTATTGTTTCAGCCTGGGTATTCCTGTGTGTAGTACTGGAGAAAACCTGAGATGGATTACAGGCCTTCTGTCTGAAAGCTCTGGTTCCTCAAATACTTTTTTCAATTTTATAACTCTTCAAATTTCACACTAGATTTATGAGTAACAAGAAGTTGATGTGTATTTTTAAGATTAAAACCCATGAAAAGCTTATCTACTTCTCACTGGAGAGGAAATGTAACAACTCATTCAACTATCATCAGGTAGAAGATGCCCATGCTACAGCAACATCAGATTATAATGCATGGCCCTTGCCTTTTGTAAAGATTAAATTAGAAGTAATATTTAGCAAATTCAGTGTGATTTTGTAAGAAATATGTAATTATAAAATTGGAATACTGTCTCAGAGTGTGTTCTACTGCTTTTAATAAATTTTGCCTAACAAATCCTGCAAACACAAGGGAATAGTTTCTGAGAATAAGCTCTCCGAGGCAGTGATGAAGGAACTGTCTCTTGCTATGTTGGTACAGTTGAGCTGCAACAAGGGTGAGAAGTTGTAAATAAAGACATTCATTACTATCAGTAGTTAATAATCACACCACAGTTTATTATTCAGTGCTATGCACACATAAACACTTGCAAGGAAGCACTTTGCAATACGATCATGAACTATAGAAGATATTGTCAATATCTGATGAAAAGTGGCTAAATTATTCACAGTCTCTGAGCATCTAATCTTACCCAGACTGTAAGGATGTCTATCTGTATCTTAGGTATTTTCTCTTTTTATTTACCTTGCTTCCTTGAAAATGAGGTGACCTACTTCTCTGGGAGGCTGTGTTAAATTTATTTGTTTGTTGGGCTTCACAGTGTACACCATGACTTGTTAGTCAAATAAACAGCTCATTTCAGCAGCTCTAAGAAGGTGAGTGGATTTTTTATTTCTGCTGCCTCCTTGGTTGCTGATAGAAAAATGCCTCCAGACATAGTAAGGCCCTCTCCCAATTTTTTTACGCTTTCATGTCAACCTGTGTCATGTTAGAAGAATATCAACATTTTGCATAGAAATATGAACTATTTATCATTAATAATATAGTTTAAGTTATGTAGAGACTTTAAATTGTGGTTCAAACCTTTTCCTGTTAACGAAATATTCATTTTTTTTAGGCAATATAGCTGTTTTAGGCAACATGGCTGTTTTATCTGCAATAAGAATTATTATACTCTTTGAAGAGTTCATGAGGATTATAAATAAAATTCCATTTTGGCTTATAAATTACAATACAAAATAATAAAAATCTCCTATATGTCAGATCAAAATTCATTTAGCTCTACATCTCAGCTTTGTCAAAGGTCAAGGTGTTTAGAGAAGGTAAAACATAAGAAAAATGGATTGAGATTTCCTAGGAATGTTCTTTGATTCCTAAGAATTTACAATTCCAGGACTTCTCAGTCAGGAGATAAGGACATTGTACGTAATAGTTCTTGGCGTATTATTCATCCATGAATTTTTAAAGCTGTTTTTTTTTATTGATCTCTTAATTTAGAATCAGAAAAAAGTTTTTTTTTCTTTACTGCTCAGTGTGTGAGGATAGTTCTTTCTCCACCTGCTAGTTTTATTACGTTATGTGTCCTCTGGTTTTTCAGCTGGAAGAGCTACTGAGCTACTGTTCTTTTATTTTATATTTTGTCACATTTTGTACAGAATTCTGTTCCTTTTCGTCGATCATGCTCCTTGCCCTTCTTTGTCCTTATATTTCAGCTATAAATTCAAACTAAAGAAATTATTTGCCTTAAGTTTTATTTTGTATTTACTTCTGGATATCTGAAACCTAGGACAATCTTTTTTAAAACTTTTAGCTGTTTTTATATTTCTCACACTCATTTTTTATTTAAAAGAGAATGGCTGTTAAATTTGAATTAATCTATGTGTGTATGCATATGTAAATGTAAGTATAATAGGGCCTCTACTAATAGGACAAGGCATAATGGTTGTAACCTGAATGAAGGGAGAGGCAGACTAAATATTTACAAGAAATGTTTTTTTGATGAGGATGGTGAAGGTCTGGCACAGGCTGCCCAGAGAGGTGGTAGATGCCCCATTCCTGGAAACATCCAAGGCCAGGTTGGACAGGGCTCTGAGCAACCTGATCTAGTTGAAGATATCCCTCATCATTGCAGGGGGCTTAGACTAGATCACCTTTAAAAGTCTTTTCTCACATGAACCGTTCTATGATTATATACTTTAAAAAACCAAGTATGGATTTTATTGGTTTGTTTGGAGTTTTTTGTGTAGTAGAGGTATCTTTTGTGAGAAAAAGATGTGCTGAAGACCGTATCTGTTCATAAATATTTCCTCTTTTTTCAGTCATTATTAAGAGGAAAGAATAAGTCCTGTTTGTAACTGGATCTGTTTTACTGTGATTAGTTGACTCTTCAATAATGTTATCGAATGCTTTATCCCTCGAGAGCATTGAAGTCATGTTATCTATTTATTTCTTTTGAATGAGCCTAGACTATCTTACATTTTCAATAGCTATTCAGAGACATGCTGAGAAGTGGCATGGAAGCATGCATTTTCATTGTACATAAGGGTTCTCCAAAGCAAACAAGTTCAGATGTATTATCTTTTGCGGGCTAAACTCTAATGCATGATGTTGGTTTGGGCTGCTATAGAGAGTATTTACATTTTTCCTGAGGATATGCACATAACACTGCAGACATGGCTTTTTAAAATTTTGATTGAACTAGACATATTAACATTTTTATTGTGCTAAAATGGTACTTGATTGTTTTTACCTTCTTACTTCCTGTGGGTTTACATAGACATATGGGTCTATGGCTTTTTGGAATTTAATGAAACACTACACTTTGTTCTTTTGAGGCATCAGTTGTGGATATACCAGATGAGCACTGACAGAATAGGCTTCTAAAGTTACATAAATCTATCAATCTGTCTTGTCATTTACAGCTACATCAGCAGTCTTCATTGCTGTAATAAAAAGATTCTAGGATATGAATGTGTTTTTTTTTTCTTTAAAGTGTACTTTTAGTTTAGTCAGCAACCGAATTAAGGAACAAAAGTAAAAAAGGTTGTGGCCTTTTCAATGAATGAATGTGTGTTCAAGTAGCAAGGTTTCTCTTTTATATATTCAGCAAAAAAACCTGGCTTAAATTCACAAGCCTTTAAGAGAATGAGAAGCTGCTGTTGTCATAATTTTTCCCAAAAGTCTCTGAACTGTATCCCAGAAAGAGGGATGTGCATTCATTACTTTTCTCTGCAAAAGAGGTTTAACTGCAAATCAGAGGCATCAATTTCTTAACTCTCCTGAAACAGGAGGTAGAAGTGACTGGCCTCAGAATGACAAGGTCTGAAATCTTGAGAGAATGGAGATTTGAACCTCTACTTCTATTCCTGGGTATGTTGCTCAGTCTCACTGATGGATTAAACTATGCCTTCATTCATCAGCCTATATAAAACTGTTGAAACAAAACTTTCAAGGCGAATATGAGAAAAGTACAGCTAGGAGTCAATATTTTTACCTTTCTGTAACACTGTTTTTGAGATTTGTGTTCTGGAAGTATGCAAGTCATACTTTAAGCAAAATTGTTTTCTGGTTTGCCACATTTTAGCAATGTTTATATAATTTTCAATACTTTGTACTTTCCTTGTTTACAAAGAAATTTATCTCCTGAGGCATTTAATGAAAATGTCCCGAATTACTCTTTCATATAGATAAAATAATTTTTAATAACTAATGTAATTGGTAAATCAAAACCTCCCTGTGTGTTTGCAAGCAGCAAATACGAGTCAGGTCTGAGATGATTTCGTACACCATTTTTCTGATGCCATGGCTCTCTATGTAAAGGATAGTGACCTACTTGGATAAAATTATTATTCTTGCCATAATAAAGGAGAAGAGAATGAAAAAAGGAAACAAATCTTCCATGTTCCTCTCAAAAAATTGTCTACTGTAGGTATAGGATTTTTTTTAATAGGAAAGTGGGAGTCTCTCAAAGAACATTGTTAAACAGATCACTACAGAATATCTGCCAAAGAAGGTGTCTTTCAAACAAAGTGTTTTTATAGATTTTTTTTTTTAAACCACCTCTGCTGGTACTAGCTGCTTGTGGATATAGGCTGCTTAATGATTTGGTATTCCTCTGAGTTTTCTTTTCTTGTGGTTTAATCAATGGGAATATGAAAATAAAACTGATTACAGATTTTAAAATAGAATGCCACCTGAAAAAGGCAGAAAAAGAATGGGACAGAGACAAAAGATATCTTCTATCTTCTCTAAAAGATATCTTCTATCTTCTATAAAAGATAGAAGTAGTAAAACCATACAGATGCACTGTCAAAGTTGTAAAAAGTGTATTGAACTTAAAGTATTGCTACTATTTCATTATGCTTTTTCCTCTTCCATCCATTTTTGAAGGATATGTGCCATATTGAAGAACAAACAATTTTAAATAGTAATTCCTGGTAAATTTTTATTCTTAGTATTTGGCTATAGATGTAATAATTTAGTATCTGAATCTAAGAAATATATTCAGTGAAGTATGGCACAGAACATGCCCATTATAAAATACAATTATAATGGAAAAATGCCATTATCCCCTTTGAAGACAGGTTAAATGTGATTTCAAATGTAATTTTTTAAAAACCAAATATGTCTGCCCCATGTAACAGCTCCTCAGGGAATCAGAAAAAAAGAAGAAATTTTTAAGTTGGTTTGAGAGAGCACACAGGATCCAATTCAAAATGTTACTGTCAAAGAGCTACTCTCCAACTCTTTATGTAATTATATTCAGTATTCTGATAAGGACAGCAGAATTCATTATATTACTGCCTAACTTTAAAAAATTATCTATGTTAAAATGAGGAGTTTATAGAAAGGAAATTGAAAGGTCTGTTCATAAGGGTAAAGTACATTCAGATGTAATGGGGATAATTTCAATTTTGAAACATCAAATTAGAGTCTCAGAGAAAATTCCCACTACCACATCAAACAGAATTGACAGAAGCACAGAATTAACAAGGTTGGAAAAGACCACTGAGATCATCAAATCCAACCTAACATCATCCTGTCATCTAAATCATGGCACTAAGTGCCTCATCCGATCTCGTAAACACACCCAAGGGTGGTGACTCAACCACCTCCCAGGGCAGCCCATTCCAATGGGAAATCACTCTTTCTGTGAAAAAGTTTTCCCTAACATCCAGTCTAAACCTCCACTGATGCATTTAGTGGGAAAATAAGAGGTAGGATTAAATTTAAGAGTGAAGTGTATTACTAACTAGGAAATCAATATTCTGAAAGTCCAAGAAAGGTAACTAGAAAAATCTACACACTATGCTTAACTATAAAAATATTATGACAGTTCAATTAAACCTTGAAAAATAATTAAGGCATAAAAAAAAATTCTAGATGGATTGTTCATTGTTTATAAGCAACAGAAATCCTTACAGAGAATCTTACAGGACCAGTAGATAATCATAGAATACTTATATATGAGTAAGTGGAAAGACTGGATGAATCCATGTTTCCAGATTCATGTGGTGCACAAGGGAAAGGCTTAGGGTATCTCCTCATAGAAAGACACTCTTACAATAGGATGTGTTAGAAGATATGTTTCAAATTACAGGGAAGGAGAAGAAAAAGTAAGTCATATGAATCATAACAATTTGTAACATGGTTAGACGCTAGGTCTGTAGGTAAATGGCTAAGAATAATTTACAGAGCTTCAAAGGGGGAAATCATGCTTCAGAAGTGATTTGATTTTTCTAAAGTTAACATGAAAATAAACACAGATCGTTAATGATAGGCCTGAAACGTGTGTGTAACCTCAACACAGATGTAGCAGTATTTTTTTGTTGTTGTTTTAAAAAAGAATTTATGTAGTCAGAAAAAGTTGTGTTTACAGTAAGATGAAAAGAAATTGCAACAATATGTTTTAGGTATCCCTAAACCTAGGAAATGTAATATAGCTTGTAAAGGCTGAAAAGAAGACCTGAAGGGTAGTCTTTTCTAGAGGAACTGTATATCCATCTTTATGCCTCCTGTGAAATGAGAATCTGATTCTTCACATTACAGAAAATGTTCAAAGAACTGAAATGGCAACATTGGCAAAGGTGCTAGAATTAACTAAATGAGAGAAATTACCAGTGCAAATCACAACTCAAAGCATGGTGAGGAGGAGAAATTGTTAGAGGAGGTAGAGGTGCATGATAGGGAAAACAGGAGCAGCAGGCAGAGGGGACTTGCTCGTGCAAAAGTAAACTAATCGAACAAATGATCTTTAGAGCACTTTGCTATCCATTTAGACATTGATTATTCCACAAAAGTAGAAAGCAGCAAACATATAGCTGACCATCCAAAGGAAAAGCTCCTGAAATACTATCGCAGTACTTATTGTTAAGGATGTGTCTATTACTGTGTGTTCATCTATCCTTTCAGAGATTTCTTTTTGCCTTTAATTAATAAAAAAGACCAACAAACAATTAGTTTTTAATACTTTGATTTATAAATGCAAATGATGAGAAATAGCTCATATTGCAGAAAAACTAAAATAGGTTCCAAGCTTTATATGTAAGAATTATATCTATTGGGTTTTTGTGCAGTGGCCTTCTTTAAATCTAAATCTCATCCTCATTGCTGCTCTCAGAATCCCAGGGTACATAGGGGAGGTAGAAGTTCGTTTTGGCTGTGGGCAAAAGGCCAACACTGAAGAATTGCAGAAGAATGTTGAATGAATGGGTGATAAGGTGTTAGTAGTCATAAATGTATGTTAGTCATAAATGTAAAGTAATGTACATGTAAAACACAGTCCTCCATTACATCTGCAGTGGTGTGCAGTGTTCCTGGTTTTATCACTTGAGAATGAGATCTGTGAATTATAATAGGTTGTGCTCTGAAAATGTCACTTCAGTGCTGAGTAGCTATCAAAACAGCAAATATGACATTATGAATTATTAGGAAAGAAAAGAGAACAAAAGCAAATATCATCATATCTATATATGAAACTATTGCCTTTATCTTGAATCCTGTGTGCTGTTTTAGTATCTCAAAAAGGGCAAAATAAAGCTAGGAAAGGTACAGAGGAAGGTAGCATGAATGATCAAAGGCATGGAAGGGATTTAGTACAAGGACATGTCTAAGTAGATCAGGACTCTTCAGCCTTGAAGAAAATGACTAATGAGGGGGAAGGCAGGAGATGATATAGGAGGTTATAAAAGCAGCTGGCAGGAAGGGACATAAAGAGGTTCAGTCTTTCTCATAATTAAGGTTCGAGGAGTGAAATTATCCTGTGGCAGATTCAGAACATACCAGTGGTGTACCTATCACAGTGCATGTAGACAACTTGTAAATGATACTGATTTTGGCCAAAGCTTAGAAAGGTTCAAAGAAGCAATTTTATAAACTCATGGAAAGAAATTTAAAAAGGCAACTATGCAGGAAATTTGTCTCTACCTCAGAAAGCCTTGGCTTTGTTGAAAACTTCAAGGGTGTCTTGAAGTAAATACCACTGTTTTAGTCTTCTCTGGACATCTACAGAATACTAAGTTGGAGGTGTATTTGCCCTAACCTAGTACAAAAGTTCTTAAATTATGGAATTGGCCTATGCTGACTCTGACGTCATGTGAGTGGAGGAGGAATATCCTCCTTAGAAACTCTGGACATTAATTGGATTACAGCTCCTGGAGCCTGTGCTAGGAGATGAACACAAAGAATTCAAATAATTTTATGTTCCTCTATGAAATACCATTGGGCTACATGCTTCAGCTTGGAGCTTTCTAGAGAAGAGGCAGAGCTGATTGCTTTCATTTACTGTGTCTTATACTGTAGGTTTTTCAAACCATGAGGGTTCCAAATCTTTCCTAGATTTTTTCCTTTGGCTTTTACATAGAAACTGGGAATATCTTGTGTCCATGTTTTGAGCAGTATTGAGTGTTTACATGGATCACGACTTGTGAAGAGGTATGACTGGCTAAGATTTAGTATGTTTTCATCTTGGCTTGTTTTTCTGCCAGAAATACATATTTTACTTGTGTGTTTTGTGAACTGCCATACCTTCTGTACTTCACCAGGCCATTTACCCTAGGCAAGAAAAAAAAAAAAGAAAAAAATTACACATGTTTGGCAAACAAACATGTTCTGGTATTTTTGATTTGTGTAGATTTTTTTTCTTTTTAGGATTATACTTTGCAATCAGAGGGATCTGTTCTGAAAATTGTATGGACATTTTCTAGTAGTTTATTGCAGGATCTTTACATGAATCAAAGTTAGGTTGATTGGTCTGCAATTCCATCAGCACTTCCTTTTAAGTTAAGAGACAAATGCTATGTTTGCCCTTCAAAGTCCTCTGGGACCTCCCCTGTCCTCCAGAAGCTCATAAAGATAATTGTTAGTTATTCAGAAATCACTGCTTAGCTTCTCTAAGGAGAATTTAATAAAGCTCAGTGAATTTGAATACATTGATCCTAGCTAAATATTCATTAATGTATTCTTTGCATACATAGTCTTTTTCTTTAAGTGATCTTGAATATCTTGTCAAATTTGCCATTTTTTAGAGGCTGGTGTGAAGGAGGTAATAGACAAAAAAATTTCATCTTTGCATTGTTTTCTGTCTTTTTTCTGCTATCACTGACCTGTTTGTTTTATTTTTTTATTAGGTAGTTTAAAATTCTTTTTGTTCCTTTTGTCTCTTGCAATTTGAAACACACTTTACACTTCAGCTTTTTCTGTTGTGTATCTTTTTTCTTTATATTCTTCCTTTGCTAAATAGCCTGTTTTTTTTTTAGTATAGTTACTTCACAACAGCCAATCTTTGAAGATTTCTAAGTGCAATGGACTATTGTTTCTGCTCTTTAGTACAATTTGTGCATTTAATGTAAACTTCCTGCATAAACTGCCACATGTTTATTCTGAAATCATCTTTCTAAAGAACCCTTAAGCACTTTTCAGAGTTTGCTGAAATCTGTTGGTTTTGATGGTGGTGTTGCAATTGGAGGGTGTTTGTGTTTTATTTTTGTAACTGTTTTATCTCATTTTCTTAAAGAATCAGTTTGTGACTGCTTTCCAAAAAGACTTTTCTTTACATTATTAATCTTTTTTTTCCCATTAGATAGCACCAAACTTAAAACAGCCCTTCCATGGTAACTTCTTCACTATGAAATGACAATTTACCTCAAATGTAATGTCCACAGAATTTAGGTTGTAGTTTTAATGCGTGATTTCTAAGTATTTAAAATCTCATCACGTCTTCTCTAGATTTTCAAGTTTCTCATTCACAAAAACCACCTTCCCCCACATAGAAAATAATGTAGTCCTCACTTTCTGGCTCAGTTTAGCATGTCTGCTCTTTTCCCTTTTTGGTTTGCATGAACTTTCCAAAAGTTTGAGCAAACTCATTTTTTAAATCTGTTTCTATATTTTATAGCTTGTAAATTTATTCTTGACACTAAAGCCAACACTTTTAAATTTTTTTTTCCATTGAGAGAGCTTGCTAAACAAGTGACTGTCCCAAACCAATATCCCAGTCCTGTGATTTGCCTCATAAAGGTCTGCTGTGCTGGTCGTGTCTTCACGTATGAAATAATGTCTCATTCTTTTTGCTTTCTTCCAATTCTTGTTCACCAGGCTGTCATACCATTCTTTCTGCATGCCCAAGGAAACTCAGTCTTCATGTTTTTTGAATAATAAGTTCTTTCAGAATCTTCAGTAACTTTGGCAGCCATTAGGACATCCCTGTACTACTATCAGGTAACTGATGTGGTCATCTGATGTGGCTAAATTAGGATCTTTGTTCTGCCTTTCCTCTTAGGGACAATGTCAGCCAAGGTGTTACTTGGCCATACCATACACAGTTAGCTTTTTGCAAAGTAACTTTGTCTTTTGAACACAATTTTTTCTTTGCGTGTGTTTAACTGTAGCCCAAGAGCTCTGATCTTCCAATCACTGCCTCTAGTTGTGCCTTTCAGCTTTCGTGCTTAGATGTTTCAACATCTTCTTACCCTTTCATCCATCAAAAACTGTTTCCTGCAAATTTTCAAAGTCTAAAAACTGAGTAGAAACTAAATGATAATCTGAAAAAAGCACTCTCCCAAAGGCAATGTCAAAAGTACACAAACATATTGTTTGTCTAAAGGAAGTTTCCAGAACTCTGTTAATGCATCAGGCATGCTTCTCCAGCTGTCCTCTCAACAAGATTTCCCCTTGTCGAGTTAGAAACGTCTCAGTTCTTACCCGCTTGTTTAAATCTTTTGGGTCTCTACAAGACCAAATGGTCAACAGACTGGTTGATTTGTTATTTTCTCTGTTCTTTTCCCCTTTCTTCTTCTCTTCTGTGTCCGTAATATGTAGACACTTGACCTTCTCAGTTATTTCTGTGTTCGTTTAAGGTGGTAGCAATGTTTCTAGGTTGTTAACTGTGAAATGGTTGGGTCCCTTCACCTCAGCTCTGTACAGTGTTTATAGATTCTAAGATATAAGGCATCTACAAATGTTTCCTCAGCTGTTTGTTTTTTCCTGGTGAGTATGTGCTTTGGGACAGTATGACACAAATACCATGAAATTTTATCACATATTTATAGATATATATGTCCGGTATGTAATAAAAATAAAACCTGGACAGTAAGTTCTGCATTTCAAACTCTTAGTTTTCCTTTATTTAGTTCTACTTTCTTTCTTTTTATTTTTTTTTATTTTTTTTTTTTATTTTTTTTTCCCAATGATACTGTAGTTAACTCTTGTAGTGATGGGGCAAAGAACACCCCCTGCACCACAAGAGGATGAGTCACAGAAAGTCATGGACAGTGCAAGGGAAAATCCTGACTCTTTAATCTTTAATCAAACCATTGTGAATGCAGCATTATTTTTATACCTTATAATAGTTTATATTTTTCCAACTGGTTTATTCCTGCCGATAGCTATGACTTTAGCCATACACTCTTAAAGGTCAAATGCTTAATCAATTAACCAAGGGTCTAGTATTCATGAGGTGTTCATGAGGTATCTCTCCCAATAATGTCCCTGATCACGTGATGCCCAAATTTGACCCTTCCATTTCTTCTGTCCCTCGGTGGAGGCTTCTGCCCAATTATGGAGTTCCTCTTCTGACTCTCCATGTGACATGTGTGGCCTGCCAATAACTCAAGCACACTCTGTTAGCATACTTTATGTATGCCTACGAACTCTCACACTACCATGACATGTGTCCTCACATCCGGTTTAAAATTGGCAAGTGCCCATATATTTCTGGGCTGCTGATCCATTCATTTCCCACTATAACATTGTCTTTTCCACTTGAAGCATGCTTAGTTTTGATACATAAGAGTTTTTACTCTGTTAGGATTGGCTAAGTGAACAAAGAACCAGCACTCAAGGTAAATAAAAGACTCCACCTACAAAGTGGAAAATGAAGTGAAAAGAAGTAGCTGCAGTCCTACATAAAGGGAGAGAGGAATCAGAAGCTCTTCTCCATCTCATACCAGAGTAAAACCCTGAACAGAGCAGAGAAGGGAGGCCAGAGCCCTCTGCCAGAGGATCTTTTCTATTGTAGGAGGCAAGATCAAACAGTGTATGGGGTTTGGATATTGCTACAAAATCGCAGGAAGTTCTACATACGATTTCTGTCACAAACACAGAAGTTTATTAAGCCCATTAAACAGAATTTTGTTTCCAAACAGTGAAAGTACACATGTAAGACAATTCCTAATTCCACATCAGAATGTTTTAAGCAGTATGTGGCTGTATTGGCAAGTCTATCTCCAGTAGGAACTGCATGGGCAATACGGACACTAAAATTATTGTCATTGTGGGAAGAACAGCAGTTCTCTTAGTAAAAATTGTCAGAAAATTACTCTGTAAAACAGTTTTTTTAGTTGTTGGAATTATGAAATTAAGGGCTTTTACCATACACTTTTTTATGATTATTGATGTAGATTAGTTTTTGAATTCACAATCCACAGCGAACACTTTTTTAGCTTAGGAGCTAGAGGCTACTAATTGTTGCAGAATAAAAATCCATGTGAAAAAATGGGAACATTTACAATCACTGGTTTGTCTATTTTTTTCTTTTTGGCCAGATTTAATCCTTCTGCATGGTAGAAAAAGCAATTCATTTTTTATCAAACTGCCAAGGATCTTTAGTCTTCTGGTAATGCAATGCAGTCCTGAGTAGTCCTAAGATTCATCAGACTGTCAGGCTTGTGAACCTTAGCTGTATTTAATAATTCAAAAAGGAAGTTTCCTTTATCTTTGCAGCAAAAGATGAGGTCCCTACTATTAAAGAAGTCTCCAGTATGTGAAAAATCGAGTTTGGAGTATTTACTATGTAAACATTCATTGGATCAAAGCTACAAGTAGTTTAATTTTAATTTCTTCTACTCATTACAATATGGAATCATATTTGTAACTATATCCTTTATTTGATAAATGTTAGTATTTTAGACAGTTCTCTGTATGTATCAGATAATCTCATCAGTACATTAAGCAGCACATTTCAGCCTCAGCTGCTTTTTGACAACAGAAATTGATAGTTGTTAGCACCTTCTTGTATTCCGCTATCAATTATGCAGACATGTTTTCCCAAAACAAAGCCAGTCATGGAGCATAATTTGTGAGATACAAATAATTTCAGACAGACTCAGCAGCCTCTATAAATAAAGCACATTTTGACAGCACTGGGATGAGCACTAGACAGAAAATGCTGTAGACCCATCTAGTGCCCTGTACTCTTTACCTCAAATGAAGGTGAAGTGCACAAATGAATCTGTGCATTCATAAGTCTGTGTCAAATGGTCTGCTTTGAGTGTCAGAAGTTGAGAAGGAGAAAGTAAATGTAATTAGAATTTCTTCAGGGGAAATAATAATTTTCTCCTTTTTGGACAATAGCTGCTTAGTTACATTCACAAATATGCAGTAGTATTCTTAAGGCAATACAAGTATCTGGGAGCCAAACCCTCTTAAACTAGAATAAACATGGAATAAGAGAATATGGGGGGAGTCTGTTTTTTTTTCTTTGTGAAACACTTGTGTTATTTGAGCTGCAAATCCTTTATGAATATATGTCCCCTTTAGTATTCTTTTCTAACACAGAACAAATGTAGTTTGCCTGTTATACTTGAGGAGAGACAAACAGGTTGTCCATTTCAGGTTTCCTCAGCACTGGAGAAGACAGTGACAAAGGACAAAGCTGGATGAGTCACTCCAGTGACCTGCAGGTCCTTCCCAGCTGCCCTTTTTCCTGTGGGTCCTTTCTTCTCATGACTGGAAGCATATCTGTCATGGGATCAAAACACAGACACTTCAATCATTGGCTGCAGGAAAGCTGGTGATGTGCCAGTGGGTGTTTGTGTGTCATAGCCCATGTTGAGATAAATACTTGTTTTGTGATAAAACCTTGGAAGTCTGTATCTGTCCTGTAATGTGACATGGAGAAATTGAAATGTCTGCCTTATGTGGTTCATCCAGGCCATGTGGAGCTTCCTTTCCAAGGGATAAGCATCATTTAACCTCACCTGGAGACAAGTATTCAGCCCCAAATTATCTTCTGCCAAAACTAGATGATGTTTTCTTCAAATTCTTTAAAAGCTTTGACACAGCTCTAGCAAATTACCTGATTTCTTCTATCCTTTATTTCCTCTTTGAGCTTGAGGGTACTAATTAATGCTTGGCACACTTATTCTTTTGTTTCTCAGTAGTACCTTTGTCCCCTCCCCTTCCCAATTCACAAAAAGGAAAAAAAAAAAGAAAAAAAAAGGCATATTTCTGGCTTCCATGAATTTCATTGTCCTATTAATTGATGATGAACATAGATCTTTATATTTGAAGTGTTCATTGTTCACTTGCTTCTACAGAAACAAGAAAAGATCTCATTAGATTTTACTAAGAGGTAAAATACCATAAAAGCAGTAAACATAGCAATTTCCCATTTGTGCGCTCTTATCTCCTCAATAAATGTGAAGTAGTTGAAACATCTGTAAGAAAGTGAAGTTTTTAACAGTGTAGGAAAAAAGGTTATGTCCTAGTTTTCTACACAGTAGCATCTCTGTAACTACAATTGTATGTAAGTATTTTGTTGTTCAGAAGTAAAGGCATTAATTTGCTGGGTATGTCTAAGCACATTTTGATTTATTTGCATTCATCTTCTTATAACTAATCTAGTTTTTAACCTTGATACACTGGGAAAGTCACCATTTCTTTTATAAGCTTAATTTATAAAGGCATGTTCAGGAGTGTCTGGGAAACACTTGACCAAAGGAGTTGTGAGAACCATTGAAAAGGCCCCATGGAATGATAGGTTTGGATCCATTATACCCCTCGAGGTTATATAGGGAAGGTAGGGACAACTAACTAAATGATTAAAATCACATGGCCTCATTTCTTCTGTGAAAATGGTCTAACTATGCAATTAGGGACAAATAAGTAGTGTCATTACCTGTGAGACCAAAATTATGGCTTCACAGTGTACCCTAAGCCCATGAAACATAAAAATATTGCAATGTTATATAGAGAATGCATATATGTATGCATAATAATGTAAGCTCATAGACTAACAGAGCAATAGTAGTTCATAAACTCTATAATTGTCCATCACACTCTCTCTCAAAATATTTGTCTTAATCTCTATGCCATTCCTTTATTTTTTTTTCTTTTGCATGTTGTGAAGCTGGTTAGACAGTTATAATAACTCTATAAATCACAGCTGACTAGTTTTATTAAATACTTACTTGTAGAGCAGCATCAGACAATAAAAGAAAATTGGATTTTGTAGTGGTGTGCAATCACACAAGTTACATATATGCATGAATATAAAAAAGAATTTTGAACCTCATTAAGCTGTCACATCCCCATAGTGGAACTTGTTTTCCTTTCCAGAGGTAATATGATCTTTTCCTGGAATTCTGTTAATTTCTTCTCTCTAGGTAGACTTGACTTTACTTTTTTCTTATGCAAGATAAACCCATTTTTCATTAAGTGACATTAATTTATTAATTTCAAACTGAAGTAATTTTTTTTCAGTGAACTTCCCTATCCTGAACCTAATTAATCAACAAATCTGAGTGGATAGGAAAGAAAGTAGAAATTTAGGCCTCTTCTAAACACCAAAATCTGATTCTTGTGTTTGTGTGTATTTCTAAAAGGAGTGTTAGGGATATTGAAAAGGAGATATCTGTTTCCCTATGTCACAGGGAAGGGCTCACCAGAGCACAGGGTTGGTTGTGATAGACAGGTTCACTGATACCCAGCAGAAGCATAATAGGGACAATGTGATTAAAGACAATGAAGGAATATGGGCGTTTATCCTGGTGACTGAGTTGCAGTGCAAATATAGCTGGCTGCACTTAAACCAGTTGCAGGAGCATGGAACTCCATGACATCAATTTTCACTTTCCTAATGAGCCTGCATTGCTGTGGTAGCTGCCTTGCTTTATTTCGATGCTAGCTTTAATTTGCCTTGCTGGAGTGTGGATACCAAAGGCAGTAGCAAGAAGAGATGCTGTTACATGGTTTTAAGCCAAGCAGAAATCCAGTTTTGACACACATCTATTCTAATTGCTTATTAAGTTCAGGCAGTTTCCACCTCAGTGGTCCATACATGGTGACTACTCAATAATCAGCCCAGTGACCCTAAACTTGGTGATCCTACTGAAGCAGTGATTTCAGGGTTGGGTTTTTTTTTATTTCATTTTATTTCTGTGTATATTTTTTTGCAGTGCAATAGACTAGAGTGAATTTTGGCATATTGGTAATAAATTTTCTCTTACAAATTGTCTTTCACATACTTTTAGGATCACTCATGTATCTGGGAAATCTTTAAAGATTTACAGCCTCCTTTATTTCAGCAAAATGAAGCAATATTTAGTAGGCACAAGAAATAATCAGTCAATCTGGATTCTGTTTGTGAAATGTACGTAACTATGTAGCAGATCTGTTTATGTGTTTGTATGCATCATTACAGCTCCCTTCTGGAAGCAGTAAGAGCTGTCAGTAGTATTCTTGTTTAACATTGGCTACATATTCTTTCCCATTCCTGTTAAATTCAGGGATTTAACAGAATACAGCATTTAACTTACACTAATCCTTAAAATATTAGTTAGCTAAAAATGTCTATTCCAAATTATGCTAAATGACTATAAATTTCTGACATTTAGTAATGAACTTTTGAACATAGATAATACCTTGTTTTAAAATCCATAGGTCATGTCATGGCTTCAGGCAGCATACAGGCAGCTACGATGCTCTGCTCATTTAATTGCTTTCACTAAACATTTCTGAAATTAATTTGAAATATTTTATAATATATTGAAGTTAAGAGCTGATTATGGATGACCTTATACCAGTAGTTTCATAGTAAATGTACTTAAAATTTATACTGATAAATCAACTTGTTCCATTATCAAAGATAAGGTAGGGTGACAAGCCAGGAAGTCAGTATTGATTCAACAATAACAATAACAATAACGATAGAACAAATTTTAAAAGATTGATGCTCTGGGTCATCCTCTGTTTACAGGCATTGCTGATAATAAAACTTGAAAGAAAATGCTATTTTTTATAACTAAAAAAAAAATCCTCCTCATTTTCTCAAGGCTGTTTTGAATGTAGCTAAATGGGTTTTTTTCCTCCCACAGATTTAAATTCTAGAATTTAATAGCTGCTTCTTTTTGTTGTACACCATTACACTCTTTCACAGAAGGAATATATCACTGTATATTTAAATCATGAGTCAGCAAGTCCCAGAGGAGAAATGAACCTCTTTAATGTCATACTTCTTATCCATTTTGGTTTGTCTGATATTCTATATATCCAAGTTTAGCATAATATGGTTTAAATTGATACAACTAATGCATATAAAATTACATACATGTTTATATTGAGCACACATGTGTTGAGAGATCCTCCAGTACTTGAATTATTCAGTTATGCTATAGATGTAGGTTTACCCAGGTGTCTAATTAATCCATATCTTAGATGTCACATTGTCTACTTCTACAATATACTTTTAATTAGCTGATTATAATCCAAACACTACTGTTTTAAGACTTTTCACATTGGACTAATTTTCTAAAATGTAATTGTTCTTCCATTGTCTATTGCAGAAAATAAATCAACCATACTGCTTAGCTTTGCTTATTTGGTATGGCCATATATAAGTCTTTGATTATTTTCATGACTATACAAAATCTTTTCTCTGATAAATTCCTTTGAAACGTACTGAAATGAATAATTTTCCTAGAAAAAATAATTGCTGCCTTTTCCAGAATAACAAGAATTTTCTCTTAAGCCTTTAAGAAGCTATAAGGATTTCAACCTTTGACTTAAAGCCTGAAAGAATGAGAAGGTAAAAAGTCAACTGATTGGCAAAATAGACAGGTTGTGTTCAAAATCGGACAACCTGAACCTGCTTAGAAGAAAAGTAGTACCCAGTAAGAAGGGATGGAGAGTTGAAAGAATATGTGCTCAGTTCCTCAAATTGTTTTAAATAGGATGGAAATTGGGGTGCAACATTGTTGTAGTGAGAAGGGATTTAGCCATAGATAACAGAAATGTGGTAATGATTTTTCCTTTTTTTAAGTAGTGATTCTGAATCCAGAAGTTTACAGAATGGGTCTGTGAATGTTTTTGTCACATATAGTTCTCCAGGAATCAGATTTCATTACATTTGCCTTCTCTCTTGCTCAGTTGCGTGCACACAGACACAGAAGTGAGGCATTGAGAAGTTAAAAAACAACATAATTTGCCTTTGAATGCTCTGTGTCATTTCTGTGTCTGATTAATTTGCTGAACTGTAGGGCACTTACTGCTTGCCTGTGAATTCCTAAATTTTCCCTTCTCAGGCATTCCAGAAGGTTTCTTTCATATTTTTTGCAATGTGGTTGTATAACACAGCACAGTATCATTCAAAATTTTTGTGAATTGTTTTGTATTTCAAGGCTTTTATTATGGAAAAAAAAAAGAATATTAAAAGAAATAATTATGGTAAAGTAAGAAATAGGATCATGCAGTGATTTGGAATTCTAGAGTATTCTAGAGTAGAGAATTAGTCTTCCAAACGGAATCCAATTCACTGGGGACAAGGAGTCTATGGACTCTGATCTTAGCTGTTCAGAAATTTCAACTGGCTTAGCAGGGAGTTCTTGATACAAATCGTTTCGTCCTCTTAAAAGGCTTTGCTGCCACACTGTGGAAAAACTATTCCATTTAAAAACTGCTCTTAGAAATAACACATAAGCTGAGTTCCTATCTCTGGCCAGCATCCACCCCACCCCTCAAATAGGACTATTTGAATCCATATTTCCATTTTTTTTTCAGTCTGGATTGATTTCTCCTTTTAATGACGAGACACTGATTTCTGTTTTAGCAGTGTAAGGTGTGTCTGAAAGGAACTCATCATGTTTTGTGGGCGGTTTTACCTTTTTTTTTTTTTTTTTTGTTGTTCCTGTTGTTATTGTAATTTGTTTTGTTCTTTTATTTTCTTGATTTTCGTTTCATTTTCAAAGCATTAATTCAATGACCAGAATGCTAACCTGCTGTAATGCACTGGGGGTAGTGCTTAGTACAGATTTCAGTACAAAAGGCACCCAAGACTCAGAAATATTTAATAAAAAGGCCATTTCTGGTGCTGACTGTAGAAGGAAAAAGTGTAGATATTCTTGCAACTCTTCAGATGGATGGATAGGCAAAATTCACCACATAGAAGAGAATTTTCCTAGCTGTGAGCAATTCCATGAACCATTTTCACTTGAGACTATGCAGCTTCAGACCAAGATAAGTGTAAGCACAGGCTGGTGGTGTAATTTCTGGTGCCAGGTGGGAACTGCCTGCAGGCTCCGTGGCTATGATTAGCTCACGGAGTGTGTGCAGCTCGTGCTGTGTATGGGATGGTACAGCCCTGCATCCTGCTCAGGTCACCTGGCAGGGGTATCATTATCTTCTCCATGAGTAACATTCTCCTGTTAGCACACGTACACTTGGGAGCTGGGATGTAAGCACTAAATCATTTTACCAGTCTGGCTTAAAATGGACTTTGTTTTCCGTATTCAAAAACACTATCTGCATTTTACATGGGATGTTGATGAAGAAAAGTTATGTGACAGGACCTTAGGCAGTGTAGCAGTTCCTGCCGTGAATGACTCTTAGTCTTTAAACTTAGGAAAAAAAGATTGTTCTCAATACATTTTTCTTGTTGCCCTTATCACATCTTTCATTTAATATATTGTTATTTCTTTAATTTCTACAGATATTATTCTCTGTCTTCTAGTTTCTTTTATAATAATTTCTAATTGATCTTTTTTGGCTAAACTAAAGAGGAGAGGAGGGCTGCACTTCAGGCTATGTGATGTTCTTCAGTGCATAACATGAAAGTGGAAATTAATAAAAAATAGCTTTCAGACTTCATGCAAGAGTTGGGTCCATTAATCATAAGCTGAGCCACAGTTAACACAGTTAACAGATGAGCCAATTGAGGTATATTAATTCATAACAATTTCAAGACATTGGTATCTACACTTTTCCAAAAGTTCTTAATGGAGCCATTAAAAACTAGAAGAATAACAAAATAATGATGTGGTTTTGGATTATAAATAATGATATAAAGGTCTGCATTCTCAAACCTGGTAAGTCTATGCACATTGTAAACACCTCAGTATAGAAAGAGATAACCACACAATTAAAATAACTAAAAAAAAACATTTCACAACTAATTTTTTGAATTAAAATTTTCACAGTTTTGGCATTCATGTTTTAAAATAGAATATGTTTATCTCCTTATGGAAATAAACTTAAGAAAAATGTGTTATGCAGAAAATTATTCACTGTATTACCAAATATAGAACGTACTTATTATCTAGAGTAATGTTACGACATATTATTAAGGATAGAGTTCATGAAAAAATTTTCATATGCAGATTTTTGAAGAAAGACAAAGGCAGAGGGAAACATTTGGACTGGTAATTTGTGTATCTCAGTGTGCATGCTCATTAAAAATCAAAAAGAAAAAAATGAAAGTGGTGTTAATTTAGCTACCTAAGGGATTCAACTCACTTCTCTGTAGTTAGAAAAGGAAAAAATAAAACTAGTCTTCATTTATTGTGAGAATGTTCTACACAATAGAATACAGTAAGCGCACTTTTCATATACTTCCCTCAAGGTTAGTTTTTTTTTTGGAAAGAGGTTTGAACAGAAGGTATTTGTCAGTTATTCAGATGGTGTTTTGATGAATATTTCTGGTTTTCTGTCTCATGACTGGTTCTCGTGATAATCATCATTGTAAGGTATACAGAAACAGATTGTCCTACCTGCAAAGACATGGGTAATGTTAGTTTTGGAAACAAGACAAATTTTACATGGAATAAACCCCTTAGAAATCTGGTGGGATTTTCTGGGAAAAAGTAACCTTATCCCATGAATTCTTCCTTCTAATACTATGTAAGGAAAGAAAATGTCACTTTCTCAATTATTAGGTAACATTACTGCAATAAATCATAAAAATAAAATTATGGAGAAATTGTAACTTTGTAGTTACAGCATGTTGTATTTAATTGTCATTTTAATTGTCTTGGTAACTCATTGCAGAAATAGTCATGCACTTATTGTAATGTGAAAATACAAGGTAATTTCCAAAGCTTCAAGAAGCATTTTAGTCAATCAGCCAGGTATTAATCTCCAGTATGAGAACAATGACAATGTTCTGCTTCACCATTCAGCAGAACCTTTGTCCTTCAAACCAAACACATTGATTACATTTGGCTGAAAATTATTTCAAAAACAGGATTAATTTTCATTTTCTGAAGCTCTCAGTGTTTGGAGCAGCTTGTGCAATCAGATTATTCAGTGCAGATTACCTGGGAGTGTTTGCATGGATGCTTATTCTACAATAGTTCAGCTTGTTGATTTTTGGGGTTTTTTACTTCCTTGATTTATTCCACTCCCTCCACTCCAAATGAATTGCCAAAGATGTCAGATTTTGCCTGAAAACTGGAAGCCAGACGTGTAGCAGCTGAGGAGCAGAATATTGGAGGGATTTGGTGTTTATCTTTCCTGAATAAGGTTCCATTTGTCTCTAATATGGACAAATCCTGTTGGTACTGCACTGTTGCATCTATTCATATCTGCCATCACTGTGTTGCCTAGTGTTTTTTGGAAGCACAGGAGATGATGACTAGAGAGAATGTAACGCAATCAACAAGATGCATGAGGAAAAGAATATCCTGACTGAATATTTACATCTAAAGTATGTTTGGATTGATTTTAAGAGTTGCAAAAAAGATATTAATCGCCTTCTGTATTAATCAACATAATCAATGCTGTGCTTAATTTCTCATTCCACTTTTTTGAAAGTTGGTTGTGCTGAGTGCGTTAAACAGATTGCAATTAAAGAACCAATTAAATCAAATCCTATTTAACACAAATTATTGAATGCATGATACACCAAAAATGCCATGCATGCTTTAATGCTGCATTCAAAAACTCAATGTTTGTGCAGTTTCTAGGCAGTATTAAGAAGCTGTGAAAAGGATGGAACAGTGAATACATTTTTTATGAGGAATTTGACACAAACAGAGCTTCATTGTGAGGTTGTATCAGGGGAAAACCCCGCATGATTTCATTTACTGAAATTTAACTTCCCCGCTTACACAAATTTGCGACAAATTTCTCAACACATGTTTTTTAAAACATATGCATTCCCTCTTACTGCTTTCCCCATCAGTATGACAGCTTCATCATTCCTTGAGTTTGTACCAGAAAGTTTGTGGATCCTAAGGTGAAAATCAGCAGAATCACCAGTTGTACACTCACTGAACCTGGAGCATACAGCTGAGCTGTTACAACTTAAAATGAATGTAGTTGATGTTTGCAAGGATATTAATCATGCATTTTACAGCAGTGCCTATGAGCTAAACCCAGGATTCAGTCATTGCAGGTACTGTTTAGTATAGAGAAACCTGGGGAAGAGGTATCAATATAAACAGGCAAAGCAGACAAGAAAAATAATCAGTTGGCTAGCAATACATGTCATCTTCTTTTTTTTGGTTTTCAGGGCTCTCGAGGTGTCTTTGTTCTGTCGCTGGCTCATGTAAATTAAAATTTCAAACTGACAGTGTTGTCTGTGTAAAAAAGATGTAAGATTCCAAGGGCAATCTAAAATGAAAGTTATGCATAATCTTTTTTAATTAAGTAAAAATATCCACTTATTAAAGTGAAAAACATTTATGAAGTATTAGCATTTCATTCACTGGTAAAGTTATTATTATCATCACCATTCATTTGTAGAACATGGACTGTATGTTACAGGTATGAACATGACTGTCTCTTCTGTTCTTTTTGTATAACTTCCACCCCTCAAAAATTCCTAATAATATTGTTTAATTTTATCTGGATCATATGCATTAGCTATACATGCAGTATAACATGTAGATCTTATAACTATTTTAAAAATGGAAAAATATTATGCAGAGAATAGTCCTAGACTTCTAGGTGCTAAAGTAGATGTATGATGAGTTCCAGTCACAGTCTTATTTTGTGAAGTTCACAGTGATATGAAAAACTACTGATGATTTTGAAATTCCCTCAAAAAGTGCTTAATTGCTCCTTATGAACTTAAAAAAATCCCCCAAACCTAAAATGTATTGGTAGAAATAGCTTAGAAAAACTATTGGGTTGGATAGGGTAGTTAATGGCAGTTGGCAATAATGAAAAGTCAAGAGCTGCCGAACAGAAGCTCACATCCAGAATAATCCATTTTGTGTCCATTGGCTGCATTTTCTCTGGGAAAGACAAAAGAGAAAGACATCAGAGAAGTGAACTGGGCATTTTTCCCCCTAAACATCCTACAACTGGCAAGTTTAATTATTCTTCTGAGAAAAACTTTGTAAGGTATTCACCCAGCTAGTTTATTCCAACTTTTGCGTAATTATCTGGGCAGATAATATGGCATGGTAGTATATCTTGATTTGCCTTTTTTTGCATAATATTCTCGTGTCCTGTCTTAGGATGAATCTAGAATGCTCATTTGATGAAAATACAATATAAGGTGGATTTACTGCATATGGCAGGTCCTGGTTGGGGTTTTTGGTGGTGTTTTTGTTTCTCTCTTAAGGAGTAGGGAAGCTTCTGTTACCGAATGAGGCATAAACTGAGTTGAAAAAAGCACAAGTCATCAAGGAACAAACATATATCAGATTTAAATTCTTGAGTAGTATGCTAGTGGTCTCTTCAGGAAAAAGAGGACTTTTTTTCTTCCATTCCTCATCAAAGGGTTGCTTTTAGTTTTTCTTTTCATTAGCTGTAGTGTTGCTTTTACCCTTTCTTGCATGCAGATGTTCTTTTGCTTTGCAGTAATTATCGGAGTGTGTCAGTGCTTGCTGATACATTTATTGCTTCCTTCTGCTCAAAGTTCCCAAAAGAATTTGCTATATTGGGAAAACATCTGTTTCTCTGTGCCTCTGTTTGCATTTCAAATAATTGCAATGCATGACCAGTCTCACACTGAAGTTTCTTTAGCCAAACTAAAGAGTTACACGAAGTTCAGTTGTAGATCAGTTCTGTGGAGCAAGGATGTTGAACGCATACTCTGTCTCTAAACCAAGACCTTTAAAATCATATGGGGCAAAGTAAAGGTACAGCTTCAAAGTTCTGGAGTGTATTTAATTCTGTTTTAAAAGTATCTGGTTGTCAGTGAATCTCTAAGGCACTTGGAAATCATCAAGCATTTCCCTCCTCCGGTCTATAATTCAAGGATGATTTGGTTTTTTTTCCTGCAAAGTAATTGTAACAACTATGTGTGTTACAGAGCAATACTGTTAAAGATGAAAGCCAGAAATGCTTATACCTTGTGATGAACTACTCTATTTGAAAGCAAGGTCCCAAGGAGGAAATTTTCTGATATTTTTTCCTTAATTCTTCTGTTGTAGTTCTGTCACCTGAGAAAAGCATACTACATCACTGATAACTAAAACAAATTCAGGTAGTTGGAGATGTGTTTCTGCTATGGTGTGGATTTTACATCTGCTGGCATCTATTAAATACCTGATCAAGTTTTATTATTCCTAATGGGTTTATTTCTTAGAAAAGATGGAACCTTTTTAGTTTTCCTGAGCTTATGAACACTCAGTCCCACAGAAGTTATGGGCAAAGGAATCTTGACAATTGCTGGATTTTCTTTTTAAGAAGCATCAAATTTGATGATCACATCTGGGTGAAATGTCAGTTTTGTAGGCCCATATGAAATTCAGGAAAAAAAATAAAGTTTAGAAAATATTACTTTTTTAAAACCTCCTTTTTTCCCCTCCAAGAAAGGAATGCATTCAACAATTTTTTTATCAAATACTACTACATCATGATCTGTTCCTACTTACTTAGCACATGCTACCTTCTACTCGGGCTATACAATATAAACAGCATTTTCTATTTATATCTTCACAACACTTAAACTCATATTTGAAGAAGCATGCAAGTAAACACTGCAATGGTGCAAGAGCAATGGAAAAGTCAATTAGTTCAGATGCTGAAGATGCTGTGTTGTGTTGTATTCAAACTCTCCCACTGTGTCTCATATTCTTCTCCCAAATGTGTCTCATATTTCTGATTATGGATGTCGAGCTAGAAAACCTCAAGAGCTCAGAATATTCATACTTATACTGTAAAGAGATGTATGCTCATGAGAAGACCTGTGGCAACAAGTGTGACTTTCTTTGGTTTTGTTTTCGTAATCCCACGTCATTTTCTATACACTGTGCATTTCTTTAATGCAGCAAATGAGTATTAAGAAACAGAGATGTGGGACAGCAGGTAAAGACAGGTGTTACAATTTTGACTTTTTCTGGTTTATTAAATAGGAGAGATGCAGTGGAGGTGTCAACTTGTTTCCATTTCATGTATGGAAGCATATAAGAATTGTCTGCAAATTTTCAGATTATTTTACCGTATATATATATACATATATATATGTATGTGATGTCTGCATCAAGTTAGACTTTGAAATTGTCTGTGACATAGAATTAAGCGTTATTTTTAATGAAATAGTTTTGATTGTATTTAAGTTTTTTGAGGATAAGTAAAAAAACCTGAAATTGAAAGGCCAACTACTTAGACTTAAAAAGCAAAATACTCCACTGTAGTAAGTAAATTAATTTTCCTACTGTCAATCAAGGTCCAACATAGGTAAAGCTGACTCCATGATGCCGTTTAGATTTTGCTTGTAGTTTTAGGAAGCTATGACTACAGGTTTAATGTTTCTAATAGAGCAAGAAGATTTCCTCAATTTTGACTGTGCTGTCTATAAAATCATAACTCATAGGAAATAACAGAAAAATTTACTTCAGCAAGGACACTCTAGCAGGGTATTCCAGATACAGTCACAGCTGCCAGGGCTCCGGTTGCAGGCAGTCTGATGTCCTTGTCACATTCTGTGCTTGCTGACCAGAAGTTTAGGTTGGACAACAATAAATATTCCTTTGACACAGAAAGATGGCAAAACTTCCATTAAAAAAGCACAAGGTAAAGCAAGATAAAGAGAAACCTGAAAATGAAGTTTCTCTAGAGAGAATTTTGCAATGCTTCCAAGTGCATCTCCTTGATATGTAGGCACATATATGTACATCTGCAAACATGTATGTGGATGAAGAGGGGATGATTCAGGCAGAACGCTAGTGAGTAGAGTATATAACAAATGTAGGGTATTTGTTATTTTTCTCATTTATAGGTGCTCAGCAGCTATCACAGAATGAAAAAATAATTACCGTGTGTAACAGGAAAGATTCTATTCTGTTTTAGGACTTTACCTTCCAAAGACACAGCTTTCCCAGAGACATATTTTAAAGAGTAAATAATCTGTAAAACCTTAGTTTGCAGAAGATGTGCAAACACAGCTACATTAAGGTCACATTCAAAAGCGTCCTGTCTGTTGAAGAAGGTTCTCAGATATCTCTAGTGACTTCTACTGATATCTGAGAGCAGGCATTGTCTTCCCCCTGCTCTTAGAGTATTTTTTCAAAATAGAAAGACTTTAATGATTTCTGTCTTTTTTTAGTAGTTTTAGCTTGGTATCTTTTCTTGTAACAGTTCTTTTTGCATTTAGAATTTTTGCTATTGTGTAGCTAAGTGGAACAAAAACTACTAAAGCATTTGGGGAATTTCTTAAGAGATGAAAAAGTTGTTCTGTGATAAAATAGATTTCAGTGTCATTTACTTCTGGAAGATTTAGGTTAAATGAAAGACAAACTGTCAAGAATGTTCTCTTTTCCTGTTTAAGCAACATTGCTGCTGTAGAACCTGGTGTTTCAGAAATGTGTTTCATTAGTGATTTGTTAGCAGAAATCTGTCACAATGACATAAACCACCTCAAAATAAATAGGAGTCTAGGTTAGGTTTCTCACTAATAAATGCAGTCAGCTGTGGCTTGAATCATTGAAGTACAGGAAAACACATTCACTAAATAGTGGTATGGGCACTGGAGGCATGAATCTTAAAAAAGCTGACTTTCAATTCTCTGTAAATACCACATACTGTAAATTCATGGCTGAATGCGAAAGGAAGGAGGGAAAGGGTAAGAAAGAAGCATTCTCCTGCTTTATAATATGCAACAATACAAACTATGTAGTAAAAATTAAAGTTTTCATGTGTCTGTAAAGTAAACAAAACTTTCAAAGGATTTTGGATGTTGTACTTGTGAGTCTTTAATGGCATCTCAGCTCAGCTGCTGGCAGGCATAGTTTCATGGTGGCAGTTTCAGTCCTCCTATGCTACTCAGCAGTACCAGTTTGATCTTGATCAGACTTGGGTTCATATATTGCATCAGTTTAATTGTCTTAAAATACATTATTACTCAAGTCTGTGAAAACCTGTTGAAATATGTATGAAGAAAGAAAGTAGAATACTGAGTAAGGAAATAAATATAAGAATCTTTTATCCACTAGAGGAAAAAAGAAAAGTGCAAATATTAAAGGATAACACTCCTTTATCTCATCACTCATAGTCTTTGACGTAAATAATAATACTTCAGAGCTATCCAAAATTGTTCCCAAACGCCTCTAACTTAAAGGCTTTCATACAATGTTCCCAGCTTCATAATCAAAGCTTTCCTCTTTGTTCCAAACAAGTGCTTTTTGCCAGGTCTTCAGTCTATTTCTTGAAGATGTGTCCATTCTTACTCCTCTCACATACAATTTTAAACTTTCAATCCTGGGAGGATGTTTCTCTCAAAATAAATGTTGCCCTTCAGCAGGGACACAGCCACACTTCTCATGGAAGGGAAGATAGTTACCAAAGATGAGGAAAGGCAGAGGTACTCAATACCTTCTTTGTTTTTAATAATAAAACTGATGCTTTACAGGACAAGTGGTTGCTTAAAGTAGTTAACACGGAAAGGGAACAGTGTAGCCCTGCTATGATCCAGGTGGAAGATGTCAGAGACCTACTGCCCCACCTAGATCCTCATAAGTCTATGGGACCTGATGAGATTCATCCTAAGGTGCTGAGAGAGCTGGCAGATGTGCTTGCTAAGCCTCTTTCGATCATCTTTCAACAGTCTTGGCTTACTGGAGAGGTTCCAGACGATTGGAAGTTGGCCAGTGTGGCACCCATCTATAAGAAGGGCAAGGAGGATCCAGGGAATAATAGACCTGACAGCCTGACCTCGACACCAGGGAAAATTATGGAGCGAATCATCTTAAGGGACATTATGCTGTATCTACAGGATAATAAGGAGATCAGATCAAGTCAGCATGGATTCAGGAAGGGAAGATCCTGCTTAACCAACCTAGTCTCCTTTTATGATCAGGTAACTCATCTGATCAATGAGAGGAAACCTGTGGATGTAGTGTACCTAGATTTTAGCAAAGCTTTTGATACCATATCCCATAGTAAAGTCCTGGTGAAGCTGATGGATTATGGCTTAGACAGGTTTACTCTGTCCTGGGCTAAGAATTGGTTGGATGGCTGAGCTCAGAGGGTGGTAGTGAACAGTGTCACATCCACTTGGAGGTCGGTCACCAGTGGGGTCCCTCAGGGTTCAGTGTTGGGGCCGGTTTTGTTCAATACCTTTACTGATGATCTGGACGAGGGGATGGAATCCATCATTAGTAAGTTTGCGGATGACACCAAGCTTGGAATGAGTGTCAATCTGTTGGAGGGTAGGAGGGCTCTGCAGAGAGACCTTGGCAGGCTGGATAGATGGGCTGAGTCCAATAGCATGAGGTTTAATAAATCCAGGTGCCGGGTTTGACACTTTGGCCGCAATAACCCCATGCAGAGTTATAGGCTGGGGTCGGTGTGGCTGGAGGATGCCCAGGCAGAGAGAGACTTGGGGGTGCTGGTTGATAGGAAACTGAATATGAGTCACCAGTGTGCCCAGGTGGCCAAGAAGGCCAATGGCATTCTGGCTTTAATCAAAAATAGTGTTGCCAGCAGGACTAGGGAAGTTATTCTTCCTTTGGTGCTTGGCACTGGTTAGGCCACAGCTCGAGTACTGTGTCCAGTTCTGGGCCCCTCAGTTTAAGAAGGATATTGAGTTGCTGGAGTGTGTCCAGAGAAGGGCAACGAGGATGGTGAAGGGGCTGGAGCACAAGCCCTGTGAGGAACAGCTGAGGGAGCTGGGATTGTTCAGCCTGGAGAAGAGGAGGCTCAGGGGTGACCTTATTGCTGTCTGTAACTACCTGAAAGGAGGCTGTAGTCAGGCGGGGATCGGTCTCTTCTCTCCGGCTCCCAGTGACAGGACGAGAGGACACAGTCTTAGGCTGCATCAGGGGAGGTTTAGGTTGGATATCAGGAGGAACTTTTTCACAGAGAGTGTGATCCCCCACTGGAATGGGCTTCCCAGGGAGGTGGTGGAGTCACTGTCCCTGGATGTGTTTAAGGATAGGTTGGCTGAGGAACTTAGTGACATGATTTAGATGGTTTAAATGATGGATTGGTGTTGGATAGGTTGTTAAGTTAGGTAAAAGGTTGGACTTGAGGATCTCTGAGGTCTTCTCCAACCTTGTTAATTCTGTGAAATTTGTCATAATTATATTTTTGTTATCCAGACAGATGAGTCAAAATTTATACATCTAAGCAGACCTACTGAAATGAAAGAGGCTGCATGTTTGGGAAGACAGTATTTCATTAGGTCTGTGTCTACAGAGAAACCACTAGAACTCTTGACATTTGCTCTCCTAAGCAATAAGGCCTTAGTCCTAAGAACCATTGTTACCTACCTCTTAAACTCAGTGCCTGACCAAAGAGTGAAAACAAGTTGTTTTTTTGTTTTGTTTTTTTAAACTTGAAGCAATAAATTTACCATCAATTCCTGTACTGGGAAAGAGTCCAAGCCTTACATATTGTTTTATTGATGCCTGATTTACCATATTTAAATACATTTTTTAACTGGCTTTATTATGGATAATAGCAGACAGTTGCTTAATTTTATCTTGAATATAAATATTCACCAAGGACAGTCTCTGAATAAAAGTAATGGTATTTAGGAATAATAAAATGGCAACATGACTTTCATCAGAATCTCTGCATCTTGTCAGATACCTGTCAGCATACAGTGCACACCCCACATAGGAATACTGCTATTTCTAATTATAATCTAAATCAACGTCTTATATCTTCAAAACTATTAAAAATCTATAATTTTTTGTTATGTGATAATGATAATGTAAGTATTTCATCTATCAATTGATTAAATAGATTTTTATCTCCATAACTCTGCCATGCTTTTCAGGCCAGTGAATATCTCAGATTAGTCAAAATATGGTTTTGCCATTTTATTCTCATTTAAATTGTTTCCATTAGTTTCCACAACTGCTGGATTTTTTGCACAAAAAGATGGAGCTGGCATCATTAAGCAAAGATGTAGTAAATTGCCCTACATAAGTGCAAAGATGGAGAAAGGCAAAACCTTAAAAATAACAAGTACCATAGCTATCTATGTCTTCGGTTTTCAAATAAAAAGAAGTGGTTGGTTTTGGAATAATAGAAAAGTAGCTATAAAAAAATCATCCCTTTAATTTAGATTTTGGAATCTTTAAAATGTAATCAGTATTACATTGTTGCACTAATATGTAGATTTCTTTAAGTAGGAAAAAGTTCATAAAAGCCATTCAGTGTTTCACCAAGATGAAAGGTCACCAAGCTGTCTGTGCTCAGTAAAGCTAGGGAGCAGTGATGTTTGGTGGTTTAAAATATCTGGTTAGATCAGCTTTGAACTGATGAACCGTGAGTTCTGGTGAGAAAGGAAACACGGGCTAGTGGGAACAAGACTTGTAATGAGAAGAAGCCTCTGCCTTAAATGTGTGAATGGGAAAATGAGGTATTCCTTATTTCTCAGGTTTGATAAAAAAGAAATAAGCCACAGTGGGACAGTGGAGATAGCTGGCCAGGACACCTGACCAACTGTTGCAGTCCCAGTAGAGTCCTTACATCCACAAAAGTGGATGTCTGAAGCACAGGGACAGAAAAACAGAATTTATAGAGTAGGTGAATGTCATGGTTTAATCACAGCAAGCAGCTAAGTACCATGCAACTACTCACTTAGTCCCCCTCAGCCCCACCCTGTGCAGAGGAGAATCAGGGAAAAAAACCCCAAAGCTTGTGGGAAAGGCAGAATTTTACCCAAACATTATAAAAGATTGTATGTCGGAAGTCTTCACGCTGTTGCTGAAAATATTTACCGGATGTTGGCAGGCATTCAGGTCACAGCTTAGAACTTAGGATGAGGCCTAGATAAGTCATGATCTTTATGTTTTATGAGAAGTAGTCCATGAACCTTTCTGGAGACTGGCAGTGTAAAAGTAGGAAAATCACAGTCTGACATGAACTGGATTTAAACATTGTGTTGTGGGAAAGGAAGGTTCACTTTCTTCTTCATTCATCCAGAACATGATGTGCCTAAGCTGAGCTAGTGAAATAGAAAACTCCTCAATATAAATGACAAATGAAAAGAATGAGAACTCTGTTTTGTCTTTTCGTAGCCATTAAAATAGCCTCACACAGACTTTCTGACAGCAGCTCAGACATTGTACTGACACCAGTGAGTCAGACGAGATTAAAATTAAATAACAAATGAGAATGAGAAGCAGCAAAGCACAGCCATTCAACATGACAGAAGTGCAGCATTTGAAGAAATAACATGCTTGAGTGAGCCAGCAAATAACACTATCTGCTAGCAGTCAGCTGTACTGCTCAGTATGGTTTGTGGTTTTGGTAATGAGTTTCCTTGGTGATTCATTGGCAGGTGATCCATAGAGGGAAATGTGGAAGAATAGCATGCAGTTCCTGGAAGCAGGTGGTATCCTCCAGCGATAAACACTGCTTTGGGATTGTAATAATGGTATAGAAACCAGGCAGACAGAAAAGCCTTTCACAACTCTAAAAGCATTGAAGTATCCCCATTTTAGAAACAAGATTTCTTATGAGCTTTCAAGCCATATGGAGAATCATATGTCCTGCATCATCTGCCTGTCAGTTTAAAGAGAAATAGTAAATTTGTAAGGCACAATAATTTAGCAAAGTTTGCAGGCACTGTGTACAAATGAGAAGAGAGATGTGCTGGAATCCTTAGCATGCTCAAAAATTGAAGTTTTAGCAGGCTTCATGTTTTAAATTGAAAAAAATAAAAATAAGGGGTAGATGATTGTAAAATTTACATTTTTCATGTTCTTATCACACCTTGTGCGATGGTGCTCACCAGCTCTGGCCAGATTTTTAAGTGAAATCAAGTTAGCTTTGTTTCCTTTGGAAATTAAGTATCTAGTATTTTTACATTGCATATCTTTTATTGGCTGCAGATGGGTGTGTGGGGCATGTCTGACTTGATAACTTTCGAAAAAATTTAATTACATTTACATTTGGTGGAGAGCGAATTGCTCAAAGGTATTCCATTTCCATGCACTTCACAAAAATTAAGGATTAGTGGTGGGAGGAAGCCTGTTAATGGCTGTACAGAGGGAAAAGAGAAAAGGGATCAAATATCCCCTAGGGGAGTCCAAACAGCTGCAAACTGCAGCTCAAGCGAAAATGTCATATTTGTTGATATTTTTTGAACTATCTAGAGCTGTATTTGACTTAAATAGTAAACGTTTATTTACAATCCAGATTAACTACTTGAGCACCTTTAACTGAGAATTTTTACATAACTGAGTCATTCATACAGAGTACTTAGCTCTATTCCAGTATACAATTGCTTTATAACAAGCATGCAAAACTTAACAATATATGAATCACCCAAGTAGTCAGTAAATAACTGTCAGTGCTCAGTCTCTGTTAGAAAATTCTAAGTATTTCACTAAATATTACAGTTAAGATATCTAGCATTTTATTTTCTTTGTACGCCTTCTTTTAATATGGTTGGTACAAAATAGCAAGGTGATGGCTTTCAACATCCTTTCTTTTTTTGAGGTAATAATAATGCAATCTTTTCTGTGCAAATTGGGGATAATTTCAGGGAAAATAAAGTAACTATCAATTTTTAATTGGTATCTGTATTTTATATTGCTTTTATATATTTAACTTTTCATACTCGGTTCTTCACAGAGAGTATTTTAGAAAATGATAGTAGTAGTCTTGTTGCCCACGTTTATGGCAGACAAAACTCTTTCCTACGATTTTTTCTTTTTTGAGTCTTCATTTTACCCAGCTGTGGTTAGTTTTATTGCATCCATAAAAGATATCAAAGATTCTTACAGCTCTTTTTCAGAGCAGTTATTTTTTCTGCTGAATTCCCTGTCATAAGGCAGCCATGGCAGCCAAGTTGCTGCACAGCAGATGAGATAGAATACATGTACCCAGCTGCCTAGTCTGCTTTGGAGCTGAAAGGGGTAAATCTAGACAGTTAAGAGACGTTCAGACTAGGCTTTTCAATTTCTCCAGCTTCATCAAGCCCCCAGCTTTTCTGCGCTCATACTCCATTGCAATACCATGTGCAAAGTGATGGTCAGGCAGCTCACAGGGTGGTTTAGATGAGGCAACTAGTGCTTCTGAAATAGAAGGGGAAAAGACCCCTATTTCCAGCTGGACCATTCCTGAGCCATCCAGCTGTTTGAACTGTTGTGCAAGGAGAGTGGAGAGGGAAGATGAAAGGCTGTGAAGAGATTCAGGACAGGAATGTAGAGAATCAAAAGGTGCTAACACCAAAACAGCTTTAGGAGTAAAAAGGCTGCGATTGGATGCTTTGATATATCAAATGTGCATGTGGGTGACAGCTATATTTAGATTATAGTGGGAACAACATCCTAGGCTGAAGAATTAAGGAATTAGTTTTACTTTACAATAGATTATAAGCGTAAAGTCTCCTTACATCCAGCTGATGTCAGTAGTGTATCGAATATTTTATTAGGCAATAGCTGTTTAAAATATGACTAAAGAGAACCCTTTGAAATCTTACTGTAGTGTACAACTAGTATTGTCACAAATTATGCCACAGTCTGCCCTTGCCAGCAAAGATAGAGTGGGTCATAAAAACTAGAACCACTCCATGAAGATACATTTTCATCTATCATTTTTATTTTTGGAAAAGTATTATAAGGCAGTTTGTACTGCAGTTGTCTGTATTTGAAGAAAGTGGCTCATATCTTACGCTGATCTTAACTTTCTAAATAAAACTTGTGGGTTAATTAAGATTGGCATGCTCATTCATAAGGAAAAAAAACCAAAACATAGAATCTTGGCATTTACACTTAAATTGCACAGCTCATACGTGGGAGGTAACACATGGCTGTGTTTCCCCACACCAGACCATGTGTTAATGTTGTACTTCTAAGCTTTAAAGGATGCTGTGAATTAATGAGCACTCAAGAGTTTGATAGTAGGAACTAGATGTAGTCAATATTCAGTGTGATCCAAACAGTAAAAAGTCAGGTATGTGCTTGTGGTCACATATATAGCAAAGTTATTACAGGCTTTGATGTTGTATTAATATAAACTTCCAAAGTGAAGTGCCTAAGCTTTGAAGATAATCTGGAAAGCCTGGCTACACTTGTTATTATATGGAGCTTCAAAGTCAAAATGAGTAGCAGGAAGTATTTCACAAACTGGAGGGGGAGCAGACTTTGGGGAGTACTCTTAAACAGGCTCAGGTGACGTGGGAAACACACCTTGGCTTGCAACCTGGGCTGTCCCCTCACCTTTCCCAGAGCACCAGTTTTTATTTTAAACTGAATCACTTTACAACTGGATTGATTGCAAGTCACAAGCATAAATTTAGTCTCACATAAATGAGAGAGATGTAGTGGTGGGCAGAAACAGGTAGGTGGGTGAGAAATGGGAGGTGTTGCATAGGTGTCCCCTGTGGAGGCATAGTCATGTCACCTAGTTATGTAGTCTTCATGAATATGGATAAAAGCACAGGAATATTTATATCTGACTAACATTGAAGGTGGCTGTTAGAAGAAGGCAAAGCAAGGTGGCAAAGTGCCAGTTGCTGTAAGGATCTCATCCTCCTGTCTGTTGAGTATCAGTGTAGTCTGAGCAGCATGAACACATATATGGGTGCTCTGGCAGATCTGGGTAACAATGAGTGCTGATCTGTCTGCACATCTGTACAGAAATACATGCACATATTTGGTTTGTAGAGCTCTTATTCATGGCCACAAATTACTTAGTTAATGAAATCTGTTGAAAGCCAATGCAGCCCTGTGTTCATCACTTTGTCCCCTTGCTGAGCTCTCACATTCCCAGGAAGTATTATTTTATTTTTCTAACATAAATTTATTTATATAAGCTTTTATATGATACATCAACTGCATTACATTACACTGTTTGCCATGTGACAGAACATGACATGGGAAAGACTCTTTTGGTGAAAAATCTTACAAAGAGGAATTAGTATTTTAAATTTAGGATTTAATAGTCCTTTCATGATGATGGAAGTTATTATTCAAAGTAGAAAGTGTTTCAGAATGAAGTTTGCGGAAATTAAAGCACTAGGTGTTACAGCTATCTGATTTAATTTATAATCTTCTTGTCACCATGAACATTATATTTCCAAATCAGTAACAGTCAGCTAATGTGCTATGATGTTGGCTAATGATTTCTCAGATATTCCATATTCACCAAAGCTTTTGTCTTTACATCTGCTGTATAGATGAATTTGCATTTTAATTGAAGTGTTTAAATGAGTGATATGAAATCCTGAAAAAGGAATATAATTTTCACAATCTCTGTAATGTGATTTTAAAACACTGGATTTAATCCATTGTATAACATTAAAGTTATATTTACTATGTGAAACATATGACTTCTTAAATCTTTATGATTTTGTTCTTACAGAGTCACCAAAATCTAACGCTTTGATTATCTATGTCTCATAAATTACACCAAGTTTCATAAAAAGTAGTAAGTGATAAATATATTGCCTCTATCTCTTCAATAGTTTTGTTCCAGCTCTTTCTTAGACTTTTGACTGAATAGCCAAAGGATAAAATCATAAACAGGCATTGATTCAGAATAGCAGAATAGCAGATAAAGACACCAACTACCATGTAGAGTTAAATTTATAACTAATATACATGTTCAGTGTTTCCAGATGGCCCTAAAGGAATGCTCTTAAGATTGCCACGTTGAGTTTCACTTGTGCAGAAAAGCTCTAACCAGCATCTCCAGAAATTTTTCTAGAGATCCAGCATGATGGCCACGTCATACCTACACTTCTACCATTTTCATCTTAACTTTAATTCCATATAACTTTTCCTTGAAGGACTTTTCTTTTTTCCTATGAGTGTGACAGAGATAGTTTGTGTTCTGGTGAAGAATTCCCCTCTACAAAGATAAGATATGGAAATTATCCTCCTATTAATCATTGAAATAAAGAAGGAAAATAGTAGCATTTAAGGCAACTTACCTGTGAAATTCTTCATTCCTTTCTTGGAAATAGTCTTTCCTCCACAGCTGATGCTTCTCTGACATCTGTTTCCACTTGTCTTCCCGGCACAGATCCTTTGTGAAGTCTGTTTACCCCATGACAATAGACTTACTGACGTGTCAATAAGGCCCATCTTTTCCCATCACTTTGTATAAAAACAGTTCTTCCTTTTGTTTCTCTAAACTATTGTGTCAACGCTTCGTTGTTCAAAAGACACATTATATCATGCAGGGTAGATTTCTTTTGGCTGATAAACAATGTTTACTTGCTTCCAAGTCATTCAAGCAAAACACAAAAGCAAAATTCAGAAATATCCTACAGATGTACAGAATTCTCACCTAGCATCCTGTGCCAGTAGACAGAAAGTTGTCATCCATAAAACCGCACTGCTAAGAAAAAGTCTTTAGGTTTTTGAAGCTGAATTTTGTAATCTCAGGCTATTGCATGTGCAGGTGAGAATTGAATCAAGCACTTCCTTCAAATACATCTGCTATTCTTACAGATGTGGTGTTTTGAGCAATATTTACTCTTAATGAAGAGTTTTACATACCTTCATTAAGTATTCTGTATTATTTTTTCTATCTTATTTTCAAACTGCATGGCATGTATTTTCTAAATAAAAGGAATGTCATGTGCAAAAATAATATTTGTAGGTGATTAAACTTTTTTTTTCCATGATGAGAATTCCTTTCATCATGATATAATATCTGTGAAAATGGGCAGGAGAAAGCTAAACTAGCTTTGTGTTGTGATACATTTGTTTTATGTTTTGAGGGAAACATGGATTACACCTGCCATTGTCTTGTGTGTCCCATAAGTTAGCCTGGAGCAATTCAGGGAGTTGAGGGGGTTTGTGCTGATGCATCAACTGCTGCTTTCTCAGTCTAAACCTCAAAAGGAGGTGTTGGAAGCCTGGGTTAATCCATGATCTTGACTGTGTTACTGTGCTATTCGGTGCCTGCTTTTCCTGTCACTCAACTATTGGGACAGGTTGAAAGCATAACTTTAGGAAGACGAATTGTGTCTCTACTGTTCCAGCAGCATTATTTCCTCATGGGTAATCTCCTCAGCAGTGAGGGTGCCAGAGATTAGGCCTTTGAACATTTGCATTGCAGTGACTTACTTGGAGTACCTGTTTAAGTTGCTTTTTGAATTTGTATAAATCGGCCTGATATCTCCTTCTGCCTGAATGCTCAGCAGTAACAAGTTTAAATAAATATGGCTTTTAGTAAATGTTAGAGCTATAAACTACTTTGACAATATGCAATTGGTCCTCAGACCTGGTATTCAACTGGAAGAGGTATGAGGAAAAAGTAAAAGGAAATTTTCCTTTCTTTTCCCTCTCCCATTGATCTTTGGATTGGCACCCTAAGTGAATATTTGAAAGCATGCAAAGAATTTTACATGTTAAAAAAGGTTTAGTTTAAATATAATTTAGATTTTGTTCTATAAAAAACTAGTTGAAGGATTCAGGTTACTGCAAATTAGTTATAATGTCATGTCTAATTAATATAGAACACAATAGATACGAATTAATTCATGTTTTTTAGTTTTAGGATAAAACCAGCTTTTACACTTTTCTTCCCCGGTATTTACAGTTGTTCTTTTGCTCTGTGCCACTAGCAAGTGTAGGTTTTCATGCATTAACAAAATGACAAATCAGTAGATTCATAATTTCTGTCTTTTTTGAGAAAGGCTTGAAAAGTTATTGGAATCTGTCTTACTACAGGAAGACATATTAAGAAAGACGTATGTGGAAGAACTTAAAAAAGAGACAAAAAATTTAAATTGACAGGAAATCTTGAAGAGAGTGTTAAGAAAAAAACCAAGCCTACAAAAAACTTCTATTTTGTCCATTTTATTTTATAACTTTTTAATAGTTAATATAAGAAAGATTATAATACCAATATGTAATGATGTAATACAGTATGATACTGATATATTATACTGATGTACAATATGATTTGAAAACCTAAGGAACGTCTGCTTTTTTAAATAATCAGAAAAATATTTATGGTATTGGAAGTAGTTAGAGTCAAAGCAGAAACGATTTGAAGCACCTTGTTGCTGAACATAATAGAATTTTCTAATTCAGATCTGCTGTTCTAGCAAAGGGCTTAAGAGGGCAGCAAAGAAGCATCTAGCGGTAAAATGCTTTTATTAGGAAAGAAATATAAATTAACAACCAGTTTCAGCGAAAAGATTGAAATTATGAAGTGCCTGAGAAACAATGATTGCAAAGCTAATAGATAGAACATTCCTGAAAATGTGTTTTTCTATAGCCAGAGTCATCTTCCTGCTGTCTATTACCACTAATAGGATTATTGGAATACAGTCAAGTAATACTGTTTGCCTTATAGTCATGCTGAATGAAAAATAATATGACTGATAGCATCACTGAAGATTTGTTGAATAAAATGTGAAGTAATAATGTGAAGACACCATCCTTAGCCTGGCAAATAAGGTGCTGGTGTAAAGGAGCTACGAACTGCCAGATGGAACTGGTTTTCATCACCACCTCTTCCTGGTTCACTGCTTAATTTATTTAGTAACAGGGCAAAACAAACCTACCTCTCTTTCTTCTAGCTCCATCCTGGTTTTGGGAAGTCAAGTGAATGCTGGATTCTGTCCCCAGCTATGGAGATGAGTGGATGAGTTCTTTCCCTGTAAGCAACCAAACCATGGCTGAGGCCACTGAGTCCCCTGCACTCCCAAATGTGGAATTCAGTGGATTTAAAGGCCTTGGGCAATCAAATTGCTTTTTGGAAACATCAGCATCACCTACCTAAACTGTGAGTTTAATGCTTTGAGTTCAGCCTAAACAATGTGCTCTGGGTCATGGAAGTTTTTGTGGCTAAGCAGGATTTAAACACAAATCTGTCTCTGGAAAGAGGCAGTGATTAAATCAGTAGGCCAGGTTTTCCTCTGCAAAAATTACATAATTACTTGTTTGTCCAGTATTGATGCCATGCCCAGAATGTAAATGAGTGAAACTTTATGATTACCAAGATTGACAGGTTAGTATACTTTAAAACAGGATAAGGTACTCTAAGGTGCTATTTTATTATTAGGAAAGAGCCTTTAAAGACCCTAATCCTACAAAATGCTGCACTGTAGGACAGCAACCCATCAGACTTGAGCTGGCTCAGTGAAGGGCACAGAGAAGTGCTTCCTCTGCTTCTGATCTTCTGTGCCAGCCTTAGGAACACACTCTTGTTTCAGCATCTTAATGGAGTAGCTCAAAACTCATGGCTATACCTTTCTTTAACTGTTGAATGCATCCTTAAACTCACCAAGTTACCTCAAAATACTGTCACTGATTTAACTAAGTGACACCTGTGACAAATTAGCACTTAAAAGATTTTATCTTTATCTTTTAACTGTTTTAAAAATTTTTAAACTATTTGCAGCTTTACTTGACGCTTAAGTGTTTGGAGACTATTCACCTCTGCTTTCCCTACCGATGCAGCTCATATATCATGAACTGTTTGATACTGTATTTTTAGAACAGCTGTAGAGTAAAATAGACCTTTCTTTCTACTTTGCAGCTTCTGGAAATTTTTGTTCATGGTGAAGAAAAAAAAAAACAAGATAAAAAGAAAATTCTTCTAGAGGAAGAGACACTAATCTAAAGAGTAGAATAGAATTTAGTTCACTGGCTTATAAAATGACTATTTAATAATTTCTGTGTTTAAATTCACTATAAATTCAGTTTTTATTTCTACACATTCAAAAGCATGGGAATTCTAAAATCTCAACTAACAGGTTAGAAGAAAATATATTTAGTGTTGAGAAGTAAGGAATTACCTTTTCTAGAATATGTTTTGCATCCCCTCAAAGTGCATAGTACTGTAAATGAGATGTTGAATGTGAAAAGTGCCATCTATTATACAAATGCATCCTATGGCAAATAGTTGCTTCTGGTCATGCAGACTGAAAAATTGTTCATTGTTGGTTTAGGTATTTTATTTCTTTTTTTGTTGTTTTAAAATAATATCAAAAAACAAAATTATCTGTAACTCCAAAGCTTATATGAAAATAATAAATGAGCCTATATAGATTGCATTCAGTTTCTGGAATAAAATGACTGTATTTTTTTCAGTTAAATTACTAAAGAAAAACAATTTTCTGATATTAATTTGAATCCATTTTATGTATTATATTTTGTATATTATTTTATTATATTTTTATGTTCCTTCTGTAATAGTATTGTTTGTAATTTGAAAATGTGTTGTAGTATTCCTAAGTAACTCATTTCAAAATGTGCTATAATATTCCTAAATAAGTAATATGTCAAGGGAACAGGGTTTGAGCATTCAGTAAATGTAATTAAATGGCATTCTGCTCCCTGCATTGTTCTAGCTAGGGCATATCTGCTGACTGAGGGAAATAAGGTTGTTTCTTTGGGCCAGACCATGGCAAGATTTTGAAATAACATGTGGACATCAGTGATAAAGTTGAAACAGCTGGAGCTGGGCTGTTAGAGCTGGAATCTATGCTCTTACCCAAACCCATGTGCATATGGTGCTCATAGTACCTAACAACTTGAAGATGTTTACAGACCCACTGCCTAGCCCACATACCTACTAGCAGGGAATCTGGCAGCTTTACACACTCCTCCCAGTTGTACTGTGGAATCAGTGCCTTACAGGAGAGCCTAAATCCTTTACAAACAAAGCTTATCCCATTGCACAAAGACAGATGAGAAGCAGAGAGAAAAGCAGAAATCACTACAGTGTGTTCTGGTAGGTGCGGACCTGGGTCTCTGTTGGAGGCAGAAGGAAGGGAGAAGCCTTTAATCCACATAAGCATGACAGCAGCTCTTAAGAACTGGTCATGAATAGCAATGTGTACCAAAAGCCCTCTGCTGTTGTGAAGCCTCAGAACACAGCACAGGACATACTTTATAGAGTAAATGAAGCCATGGGGGACTGAAAGGACGAGAACTCCCTTTCTATTTGTTGGAGCTCAGACTGGTGTGGTCCTAGTCACAGCTGCTGCTCTGAAGTCTCCCATTGACCTCACTGTCATTCTTACACAGGATGCAGGTTAAAAAAGTGAATTAGTGGCTGTGTGAGGCTTAGCTGCTGGGTTTAAACCCTCAGAATCACATAATAGTCATATAGATGACTTTTAGGTAGGTAAATCCAGTTACATAGTACTCCAATATCTGAACAGTAAATACCTTTTATATTATTGAGTACTTTACAAAGTCACCAGAGTATAATACAAATGCTACAAAAATTGTTTTTCTAGTACTCATACTGGGTTTTTTATTCCAAATATTGCTTTAAAAATTAGTTTCTTGAATTATGTTTTCCTCTAAAACAGTGTATAACCAAAATTGTTTTATTGTGACTAGGGTTAATTTATTTTTCCCTCAAAACAATGAAGAACATTATATTGCCCAGAAAAGCATTATAATTTGCAGACAATAGATATCCTATAGATACGAACCTGGAAAAAGTATTAGTTAAATAAATAAAAAGTATGTTTTTGTTCAGATACCAGGTGAGTTAATAAAAGGTAATTATATTGGATGAAAATAACTAAGATCTCCATCCAGCAGACATGTACATTTTTTCCATCACTCTCAGTAACAAATGCCTTTTAATATGGTGGAAAATTACTAGGCAGGTCTGAAATAACTAAGCAATTACTGAATCCTTTGTTTAAAATTCCTCAAGAGAATGTCACAAAGAAAATGATTGCTATTATTTCAACAATAAATACAGTGCAGTGGTTTCACATGAAAAATAAGCTCACATTTAACTATCAATTAGCAGCTTTTGATACTCAAATTGTATTGATTCATGTACCTGTCTAAATATACTTGAAGGAAAATGGGAAGAAGTTCAAGTTCTAAACTACTACACTTTGAGTGAGAGTATTGCAGTGGAAGTTGACTCTTATTTAATAGTTGACATACTGGACTCCTTATTTATATTGCCTGAATATCTGGCTTACTGGCATGTGGATTTTCCTCCTGCATGAGAACAACCAGAAACACTGCCATTCAAGGCAATTATATAGGAATAATGTAGGAATTGAAACAAGGGAAGTGGTATATTATAGGTCTCTTTTTTAGTTGGAACTCAGATTATGAGTTTGAAAGTATGTTGAAAAAAGGGGCAGAGTCTTTATTTTGGCATTTTGTACCAAATGCTGTTTGTAATGGATGCCATTGGGCACAACTGAAGGTCTGTACTCAGTGCTGAAGCTCTAAATATTAAAATATATACACCTAGCAAGTAGAAAATGTTACCTTTAAATTCGAGGAAATAAACCTCCTATCCTTCTGCTTCTGTAACATCATAAAGGTGGGATTCAGTGCTAGGACATAACAAAAAGAAGTAAAAGCTTCTGCAGAGGATATGCACTCCCAGCTTGTCACCAAATGGTTTTAACCATGAGAAGAATTGAGCTATGACATAAAGGTGACTGAGGATATACTGGTTTCTTGGCTACTTAGTACACATTCTAATATCTGGAGCCAACAGGGAGGATGGACCCTGGCACTGACGTCAGAGGCAGAACTCTGTGCAGGATAAAATGGTTAAAAGCTAAAATGTTTCTCCTGTCTTTTGGGCAAAATGGTGTGTTGGTAGCATCAGCACACACCCTGTGCTTTTATCTGGCAGGAGGAAGACTGCCAAAACTTCCAGCTGCATATGAAACACTCATTTTTTTTTTAAATTAAAATCATCCCCTATGGTCACTAGGGTAGGAATTACAAATTATGATATTTCCTCTCAAAATAATGCACATCATGCCATTTAAAAAAAAAAGGTTCCCACTTTCAGTGAAACACTGATGTATCCAATTTACTTGAATACCCTGCTGTGATTCAATGCTCACCTCTGCAGGCTTCTAGCTATCCAACAGCTGCCTTAGCTGATAAAAGCAGTAACTATGAAAGCCAGTGGAGCTAGTAGGAAAATAACAAACTTAAAAATTATGGAGTAGAGATATATTTGTGACACACCGTCAACAGCAACTCATGACATGCTCCCTTATCAAAATTTGACTTGTCCTGTGATTTTTATTGCAAGTAAACAATGTCTTCAGAAATAAAAATAAAAGCATTCTGACTTGTCAACAGTAAATACCTAAAATCATCACAGCTGTATTGTAAGAGAGAAGTGTCCTCTTGATGCCTATGTTAGTAAGTTAATTAACACCAAGGCCAAGTCTGCAAAAGTACTGCCATGCAAGATCTCGGTCTAAAAATTTACATGGACAGTTACAGGAAAGCATTTTAAGTGGCTTTTGAAGTTCTTGTGTATGTGATTCAGTAGAGAGGAAAAAGAGAGAGTTAGGCCCACTCAGTCTACCATTAGTGCCATAAATCGCACTAATAAAAGCTCATTTAAACTTTCTAACAAACCAAACCTTTGGATCTCATCACAAGAGGGAAGATCTCAACAGAAGAACAATGGAAGGAATGAAATTATAGGTCTCTTTTACTTTTTAAAGGTTTCCTGTCATCACCTCAGACAACCATTTCTGTCCATACATGTACTCATTCTTCTGCTATCTGAGAAATTGGCTTCATAATACTGTGAAATAGCATGTATATATATATATATACTATCATATTTTCAGAGCTTTTATATCTCTGGTTTAATTCTACAAGTGAATAAGTGTTTTCTATCGAGATGCTTAGGTTTTTTTCAAACTTTTTCAGTATTTAAATGATGGTTAGCCATGTAGGAGGCAAAAATAGATAAATTGACTTTGGTTCCTTTTTCTTATTGTGTATAAATGTATTTAATCTGGACAAAATCAAAGAGGTAAACCCTAATTTAACAGCAATCAAAGGTAGGAACCTTGCAAGAAAGGCTGCAGTTTAGGCTCAAATTTACTGAACGGGAAAAAAAAGAGAGAAAAAAAAAATAAAAGTAGTAGTCCAAGACTGAGTCTTCAGCAACTCCAAGGAAATGTTCTGCCTAAATTTATTTATGGGCAGTTTAATCTTTGATGCTTCCTTCAGCTTAAATAGCTTATCTCTCTCCCTTGTATTTATTATATACATTTAAACATTGCCAGAGTTAGTATCTTTACCCATCATTTCATTATATATAACAGCAAGCCAGCCTTTCCTGACCTCTCACAAAGGGAAGCCTGCAATGTCTGCCTCTTCATGGAATGGAACAGGATTTGAAAGAAGATTGAAGTACTCTTCAGTTATTCTGACACAGTTCAGGCTAATTTTTCTTGGACTTGTATGGCCAGAGGTGTGTACTTGTTTATAATACAACCTGGTAACTCCTTATTCATAGAATCATAAAATGGTTTGAGTTGGAAGGGATCTTAAAGATCATCTTGTTTTAGCTTTCCTGCCATGGGCAGAGGTGACGCACACTAAATCAGGTTACTGAGAGCCCTGTCCAACTTTGCCTTGAACACTTTGTGGGATGGAGCTTCCACAACATCTCTGAGAAACCTGCTCCAGTGCCTTGCTACCCTCATAGAGAAGAATTTCCTCCTAATATTTAACATAAACCTTTCAGTTTAAAGCTGTCACCCTTTGTCCTATCACTATCTGCTTATGTAAAAAGTCCCTCTCTGGCTTTCTTGGGAGGCCCCATCTAGGTGTTAAGAGGCTCTTCTGAGGTCTCTCCTGGACCTTTCTCAGGCTGAACCATCAGCCTGTCTTCATAGGAGAGGTGCTCCAGCCCTCTGAACATCTTTGCAGACCTCCTCTGCACTCACACCTGCCAGGTCCAGGTTCTTTTTATATTGAAAGCCCCAAAGCTGGATGCAGTACTTCAGGTGGGGTCTCACAAGAGTGGAGAAGATGGGAATAATCAGCTCCCTCAACCTGCTGGCTATGCTGTTTTTGATGCAACCCAGCACATGGCATTCTGAGCTGCCGATGCATATTGTTGGGTCTTGATTAGCTTCTCATCTACCAACATCTACAATGCCTTATTGACAGCGCTGCTCTCAATCCATTCAGCCCCATGCCTCTTCAGGTACTGGGAGTTGCCCCACCAGATGCAGGACTTGCCCTTGGCCTTGTTGAATGTTAAGAGGCTTGCACAAGCCCACCTCTCAAACCTGTCCAGGTTCCTCTGGATGGCAACCCTTCCTCCAGCATGTTGACTGTGCCACACAGCTTGGTGTCATCAGCAGACTGGCTGAGGGTGCGCTCAATGCCACTGTCCATGTCACCAACAAAGATGTTAAATAATTGTAGTCCCAGTATGGACCCTCGAGGAATGCCACTTGTCACTGGTCTCTTGGACATTGAGCTGTTGACCACAAGTCTTTGATTGTGACCATCCAGCCAATTCTTTATCCACTAAGCGGTCCATCCATCAAATCCATGTCTCTCCAAGTTAGAGACAGGGATGTTGGATGGGACAGTGTCCAATGCTGTGCATGAGTCCACGTGGATGATGTCAGTTATCTCTTCCCTTATCTATCAATGCTGTAACTCCATTACAGAAGGCCAGCAAATTTGTCAGACACAATTTGCCCGTACCAAAGCCATGTTGGCTATCACCAATCACTTCCTTATTTTCCATGAACCTCAACATAGTTTCCAGAAAGATCTTTCACCATGAGGTTTTAACTTTCTTCTTGCCTGGGATTTACTCTGCTTGCACATCCTGTAATCCCATAATTCTAATATTTCTTCATTATTTTTTGCAAAAGTAATACTTTTACAGGTTTTCTTTAATCGGAAGTATAGACAGAGCTCCTGAATCCTCCATATTCAGAAATATTACTGGGAACAAATTTAGAATTTTTCTGAGAGTCCAGTATTAATTGATTTTCACTGAGAATTTGAAAAAGCCTCATAGGTGCATCAATTTTTTCATTTTATTAATTTCTCTTTTTTTCATTTTTCATAGCTAGGAATGCTATGCCAATGAAATGAAAAAAGGGATTTGTCCCAAAGGAAATACACATTCAATTCACACAATTTCTTACTGTGGTACTCAGGATGCTTACTATCATTTTACTCTGTATATTTTGGTTTTATTAATTAATTTAAAATTATGGCTTTTGTATTATTTCTGTGTACATGCTTAATCTTGCATATGCTATAGAACCCATATAAATGGCTCTGAAATGGTTTCATTCTTTCGTGGCAGTCAACCTGAAGATTCAACTTGCAAGCAAAACATACCTGAGTGCATCTCACCTGTCTTGCTAACTCATTAATAAACATTGTAGGCTGCAGTCAAAACTTAAATGTTAAGTATTTATGAGATAATCAGGAATAATTCATCCACAAAAAGCTATTAAAATACAGAGCTGCTTCTTACAATTAATTTGAACAACTCAGAAAACAAAAGTAGGTAATCAGGTCTTCAAGGGTACACCACTGTCTTAACTATCTATGGTGTTACTCAACTATTTGCTATCCTGTAGTGAAAAGTCTCTCTTGCAGAACATTTAAGAGACTGCTGGATGAGAAATTTTATTTCTACTATTATTACGTGTACATGGGTGAGTTTACTTGTCATTATTTCTCCCGTTCCACTTTTTTATTGGTTGCTGATTGGTAGTTCCAAGATTGCTTACAAAGTTTTTGCTATGAATTTCCTGGTTTAAAACAGTCCTTGCTGTTGTAGAAGAAAAAAGACACAGTTTTTTTATTGAAAAGAGCACTTCAGAGAAAGGAAAATCATGGCTGAAATTTGGAGAAATCCTGCAAGAAAAAGAACTGTCTATGTTTTATGGACACTAAAGCACCTATGGCAGAAAGGTTAAAAATAGTGTTACAATTCTTTGGTTATCAATAGCTTCTTTGCTCTTTGTTCTGTACAATTTTGGACAGTTTAGCATGGTAAAAACAAAAATATCTCTCTGCAACTAGGAGGGATCCAAACCAAAGTACCACATCAGTACTTTTAACACCCCAGGTCTAAGCCATGCAAACTCTTGCGAAGTCTGCAGGTTCTTTGATACCTTGAATCACGTGCAGAGAGCATACTATGAGTGTTTACCCAAGAGAACTTCTTTTAATGTAGTGAGAAAATAAGTGTTTTGGCAAAAGTTTCAGGGATAGCATACAACCAAGGCAGAAGCATTACGCTGAAAGCACCCAACAAATACACAGCCCACCAAAACACCCAGTCCAAAGCAAACACAGCTTCTTCTCTATGGACTTGCCCATCTTGGCTGCAAACTATGTGCTCTGCGGGCAGGCTGATTCATAACAGCAGGCTTGAACGTGTCCTCAGGCCTAACTGTGTGACTGCAGGCTTCTGGCTCTGACACATATACACACCCCCAACCCCCTGCCCCATTAGCTGGTTTGTTCTGACTCAAATTATTAATGAACTGAAATTCAAATCCAAGATCTCACAGTACTGAGAGAGACAAAACCCCACACTTATTCTCATAACACAAATGCTCACACAAGGGTTTGTCAATTAGTATTATTAAACCAATAAACCTTTTGTATTGCAGTTTCCTAGAAATTTGATGTGGCCTCGGAGTGAGGAAAGCAGAGTACCAATAACTGAAGAAAAAGCAGAGATGAAACAGAATAAGAAAAGACTGAGGGCTGAAGAGGAAAGGTGATTTGGAGCAGGGATGGATTAATTTTCATCACTTTTCTGAAAAGAATTTTCCTTCTTACTCCCAAAACAGCAGGCACAGACTTCTTTCTTGTTTAAACTGATGTGAGTGGTGAGGAGGAGAAATAAGGCTTTGCTGTCTTTTGAACTTCACTTGCCATATATGAAGAAGTTTTATAATTACATTTTTGAGAAGACCGTATCAGAAGCAGGACACTTTCTCTACTGAGTTTGTTCCAATAGGAATTGTTAAATAAGTAATGGAAGAGAACAATGCATCATCCTTCCTTTACCTGGCACAGCACAAGCTATACAGATGTGAAGAAACAGGATGCTGAGCTGAAGGGCTCTGTCTCCTTCCTTCAGTTCAGACAGTAATAGGGAGCAGCTGGAGATGTAGCCCTGCATAATTTTCTTCTATCAGAGAGTGTGGTAACTACATCTGTGAAGAAAGTGAGAAGAAACAGGGCACTTAATGCCTTATTTCCTCCAACTCTTTCATTTAACAGTGAGGAAAGGATCAGCTTTTCTCTCATGTCTCTGCATTTCCAAATAGTGGTGCCAACAAGCACAAGGACAGTATTGAGAGTGCCAGCAGCACGGATAATTGCACACTCATGCTAAACTGCAGACAGTGAGCAGAAATAATTGAGAGGATGGTGATTTCTTTGTGGTCATGATCATCCTCTATATGAATTCTGATATTTCAGCTGATCCAGAAATAACTCTGTTTTGTGAGTCTGTCAGCTAGCAAAAAAATCCTCTGATTTGAAGTCAGATTGGTTATTGGGTTTTTTTAAGCATACTCATTGAGAGCTGGCATTACTCATAACCACTGCAAATGTGCCAGATGCCACTACTAGTCATTGTTGTCAAATAGAAGATGGAGCTATCATATACATTTCAGTTTTTCCTGGCTAGATGTAGAAGAAAAAGTAGTGTTGTATTGACTTAAACTCCTGTTTCCAGTATTTGCTGAACATTTTAACAGCTGGGGTAATATCTGGCTTTCAGAAGCGAGAGAACATTTCTGGGGCTTCTTCTCTCTCTATTTTTTTTTTCTTTCATGTTTTTCTTTTTTTCCTTTTATTGCTATGGACAGGTAAACTAAGAACTGAAGTGGTAGTGAGTTCTGTTTCTGTACTTTCCAGGCAGAAGCTGCCATAAGAATCAGCACTCACATCAAGGTTATAAGCTAATGGCATCATTCTGAAAACATTTGTCACTGAACACCCACAAAATACTGCTCTTGTTCTCTGGCCTCCAAAGCCCCAAAATTACATTGTATTACCTGCTAAGGGCTTCTCTTTGTGTTTTAAGGCTAGGAGATTTATAAAATGCAAAAACTGAATTTGAAACTCACAATTTGACTTGAAGTCAAACTAATATTTTTTCTAAGAAGTGTGAAATTAAGTCACTATAACTTTCAAAAGTAAATAATTTCTTATTTTGTATTTTATTTTTAGCACATTTCAGTGTTTAACCTACTCTAAAATTTTCATTAAAATAACTTAATGTTTCTAGCAGCATATAATAATACAATGAATTCAAGAACAAGATTTCTGCTATTACTAGTATTTACTTACCTACCTAACCATTCAGGACAGGTCCTATTTGGTTTTGATTTAGAATGTTTTGAAGAGGTTGGAAGAATTCAGAGTAGCCATAAATCTAAGTGTTGAGATTGTCCAAGATACAAAAAACAGTGTCCCTGAAGGGGTCCTGTCTTATTGTCACATTTCTGGCACATCAGTTTTCCACAGATTTCTAAGCAGAATTTACCTCAACAGCCTCACTTTTCTTTTTCACTTCCACATAACTGTCAGAGAAGAAACAATCTGGTATTACCACACTACCACTGTGCTGCAGAAAAACTATTGTCATGGTCTTTCTTCAATCAGGAAAAAGGGAAGTGATCTCAGTATACAGGGCAAGGAGTCTGGGCAAAGTACGGTCTAAAAAGCCTGAGAAATGGATGTCCCTGCCTTCTCTCCCGAGTAGGGAACAACAGCAGTTAACATACACACTTTAGTTTGTTTCTACTGGATGCAGTGATTTCCAGTGCCAAGCCAAATTCCCTGGACAAGGGTAAGTATATGCAGAGAAAATGACAAGGTACTTACAAATGCATCCTGAACGGTCACTGAAAAACAGAGACTAGATTATTGTAGATTGTAACTAAGGACAGTAGCTGACATTAGTAATTGTGTGTGGGAAATGTGGTGACAGCACTGTTCAATAAGTTCAGAGTTATGAGAGACCCTTGGTTTTGAGAAGTCCTTGAAAAGTGAGACCACTGCTTTTCAGGGGCTCATCCAATGAAAAATTATCAAAATACTTAAATTTCACCCATGCCTCTGTTGATTTTCAGGGCTTAGCACATGTCCCAAACCATATAATGCAAAATAGTTGGAACACATTAATTAGCACCAAACAGCACTAACTGAAGTTAAATGACTTTTTATTACTTCCTTGTGAGTAATTTTTTAGCCTTTGGCTAATTCAAAAAAAATCTCACAAAGGTTCATTTGGAAAAGATTTTGTTGTCGTGTAAAAAGCAAGAAGCTTTTCAGGCAAGAAATCTGAAAAATGGACTTTACTAATGATCTGCCATTCTCTTACAACAAGAAGACTTAGATTGAAGTCTCTATAATGATTTAGCTACTTTTAGGAATTGGCAGCTAGTAACTCAGTTGCAGGGAAATCCTTTAGCTCACATATTATTGCAACAAATCTTACTCATTTTCATACATATATATATTTCAGCTACAAACCTAATTTAAAAATCAGAGTTTATGTAAAAAATGAACAGCAAGCAAAGGTTCCTTGCTGTGACTGATTACATTATTTACAGTACTGCTTCAGGTATAACCAGGATTATTTGTCTTTCTGACATTACCACGATGATATGAGATACAGTATGCTAATATGCTTATCTTGGCTTATAAAGTGCTATTAGTCCTTGTTTTCTTTCAGTCTCTTAATTAGTGACTGTTGTTTAAAGTCATCGATCTTTGCTCACATATATGCAAATTTTCCAAATTATTAATAATAGAACTAATAGGGTCATGTTTATCTACTTTTTCCAAGAAAATATTTTTCTAAAAGCCTCATTTTGCCACTCTTGTTTACATGGAGCAGAAACTTATTCTGTTAATAATTCTAGATGTCTGGAGGAGCAAAGAATAACTGCTTGTGTATTTAAATTATACATATGTACTGTATCAATAATATGTAAATGAACACATCCATCAATTGTACATCAGTATTTTCACAGAATACTTTGGCACACAGAATAAGCAGTGCTGACAGAATGGCCAGCATGCAGCTAAGTGATTATATATTTATATTTTTTTAAAATCACAAATGCTTTTATTTGCATTGAATGAAAATAGAAAAACAGTAGAAAAAATAGAAATCTATAAAATATCTATTTTCTACAGGCTAATTGGTAATTTTCCTTCAGTTGTGTTTGTGTTCATTGACGAGCCATGAGGGACTTGAAAGAGGTCAGAAATCCCTTCCCCTCTCCTGGAGGAGATACCTGGGTGGAGGGCAGAAGGGAGCAGACAATGCTGAGCAGACTGAGTTGACTATACCCTGACCTGTGAACCGCAGGAGAGGTCTCTCTTTTCCTTCTTTCTTGCTTCCTTCACTTGCTTCCCTTTAGAGCTTTGGCAGTGACAGTGAGAAATATGAACTAAAATTTTGTGAAGGGAGATGTCATGTGATCAAAGCATCCACTCAGCATAACTCAGCATACTCTAATGAGGAGTTACAGGGCACATTTTGTTCAGCCTCGTGCCATGGCCTTTTTATGTCTACCTGGGTTCTGCAGTTTCCTCGATGGATGTGACTCTCTGAAGTATAAGCCTGGTGTTTATAACTACGGTGAAAGCGCCTGTTCTTCTGATCTTACTAATAAGCTTATTTTGCCATGCAGTTATGTCAGCTTAATACTAAGGACCTAAGAGACTTTGCAAAACTGAAAAAAAACCCTAAACTTTTTAACGAGCTTTGAAAATTAATTCTTACAGGTGCCAGAACAGTAAGTGGAATAACGGAGAGAAAAGCAATTTGATATAATTCTACTCATGCATGAACTAAGGGAATATTGCATTTGAACACACTTTTAATTAGCTTTGTAACAAAGTTAATGAAGTATTTTCATTACAAAGTACATGTGATATGTCTTGAATAAGACAGCTGCAAGTGAACCGTTCTTATGAAATGTCTTTGGCGTGTCTAATTCCAGTGCTTCCCAGTAGCATGGAAACAAAAGGGAATCTTTTCTTAACATTTTCTTCTTAAATGTTAAAACAAGCCTTGTTCATAACTGAGGGAGACTTCTTTTGTAGCAGTACAAGAGAATAACATTGATAAAGCAACAATTGTATGGTTTGAAACTTCTGACAAAATCAGCGCTGCAGTATTATATGCCTTTTTGTAGTAAAACTATTTTTAAAGTATACAATACCTCAATTATCAATATTTTATACTGCTTTCAACAAGGAATATATAGAAAAGTTTAAAATGAGCTTATTTTCTGATTCTGAATCAATATAATGCAGGAATTTACCTGTTTGCATGAAAAAGCTATCTGCTCTCATGTAAGAAAGGCAGATTAGTAAATACAGGAATTTAAATACTATTGCTGCTCTGATTTTTCAGAATATATTCTTTCAGGAAAACTATCTGAAAACTATAGTGTGCTAGCCTGCATGCAACGAGTACACTGATACAGACATAAAAATGTTTGAACACTAAAAGTAAATTGATTTTATTTAGAAAAAACTTCAAACTAAAAGTGAAATTTCAGTATTTCATGACTGATGACAGCTTTAGAAACCTATGGTGTCTTCTCTAAAGATCTTTCAGTCCATGTTTTAAATTATATAAAGTTAATGGGAATAAACAGTATTTCAAAAATTAATTGCTGATCAATATCTGTAACCTGCAAAATATTGAGTTAATTCCCTGTGCTTAGACATGATGGAGCTATGTGTTTTCAGGATATATTATGAAGTACTGCAGAAACCTGTCTTTGTATACAAATGTTGGCTTGGAAGCCTAGAAGATATTTTATAAGCATAGCAAATGTTACTGGGGCAAGATAAACTAAGTGCAGCACATTCACAATAAGGAGAAACATGTTAAACGTTAAGCAAAAAGAGAGAAGCAAAATCAAGAAGAGTGCTGACACTGAAGAATTGCCTTACTTCTTTAAGGCATTATCATCTGTAGGCACTGAGGGCACTTTAGGTAGAAAGTTTTCTGTTGAGTTTCCATGTTACAATATGATATGACTTCTGCTGGTGCAGATCTGACCACCAAAGACTTTTTTTTCTTGTTTCTCTTTCCACAAAGTGTCACTTCTCCAACTGTCTATGTATATATTTTGTACTTTCCCCCCCCCCCCCGGCAATGCAGACACTCCAACAAATTGCTGGCACAACATAAACAATTCTTGTTCGTTGTTTGACTATATAAATAGGGCATCCTGCATGAATAGAGCAGTGTCCCAGAGAAATGCATTATTAAAGATTCTATGCCTGCAGTGGTCATATATCATTATTTAAACATGTTTAGCATGCCTTCCCATTTAAAACACAAAAGACCTAGCCCAGTAAGGATAAGGCAATTACTAAATGTCTGTCATTTGAGAGTGACTCTGCAGGTGTACTAGCCCTTTGGAACAATTCTCTTATTAGCTACCAGCACATGTGATTGTATTTGGCATAGATTTTGCTTGCCTTTAGTTAGGAACAGGTTGCTGCTAAGAAAAGCAAAGGGCAGTTTGACCAAAACCTCTAATCTGATTTTATTGTAGGTCAGTACCTTTGTCATTGTTGTTTTGCTCCAAAGCTCCAGCATGCATTTCAGTTGGAAACAGCCCTTTCTATGGCCAGTACTATCTCTCTGTGAACATGTATCATTTATCATTTTATTGGAAGCAGCTGAGGATGCTCTAAAAATAGATGTGTGAAATGATAGACAGTTCATGATTTGTTGGCATGGAATCAAGACGTGACAGAAGAGAACAGAGAAGCCAATTGCATTCTCACTGCTGATGTTACCATGGAAGCTTTAACTCTTTACACTCCCTTCATCTCTGGTTCATATAACTTGTGCAGTGCACTTTAATTGTTATGGATGAAATGTATTTCATAGTGTAAAATCTACCTGCCCATATTAACTGAAGCTGTCAGTCATGATTTAGGGAGCTATATATATTCCACACATCTTCATGGGAGAAAGACCTCTGTCAAGGTCTTTTGGCAAAAAATCAGTAGACGTGCAAATTTAAAATACAAATGAACGGTCATTATTGTAAATGTAAATATAAATATGTTTACATAGTGAGGATGTAAGGAAAGGATCCCCAGTGAGGAAACAGAATGGAAGGAAATAAAGACAGGTAAAATAAGAAGAAGTGAAATCTCTTACCCGAGTCTCTTCAGCCAGATTGTGTTCTGCAAGCATTCCATTTTTTACCCACCTTTCAGTTCAACTGGTTCTCAGAGTATCCCGATAACTCTGACCTTTTTTCCTTTTATCTCATTTCAATATATTTTTCCCCTTCAGCTATATACAATATTTAAATTAAATACCTCCTAGTTTAATGCAGGTATCCTACAACTTTGTCCACAAACCACTCCTCAGTTTCTTCCACATACAAACCATGAATTCTATCTTTTAATTTCACAGACAGTGTATGGAGAAAATAATGGCTTTTAAGACTTAAAATATTGGGTTTTCCCAGTTGTTGATACCCAGAGTCGGTGTAGTGAAAGGAACCTTTTTCCTTTTAACTTTTCTTAACAAAGTAACAGAGAAGTCTGACAAGAGCTGTGGTGAGCCTGCCTTCTTTCCAATTCTTTTATTCCATTAGATTAAAGATTTATTTTTTTTTTAAAAAAAAGGCATATCAACAGGTAGGCAGATGGCAATATTTAGTGTCTCACTGTCTTATTTCTGGGACAAGTAATTTTCCTCCTCTTCTCAGTACTTAAGACCAAAGAAATATTCTTTTCTCTTTACTTCTGTTGACTGCAATCAATCTGATCTGCAATAAGAGAGACAAAACTTTCAATCAGATTCTCTTTGACCTTTTTGATGGTACACAGATAAATCCATCGCAGTCTCTCTCTCTGCCTTGGAATCGTCTTCTGCCGTAATCCAACATTTTGCTTTCTCACACAAACATTACAGGTTTTCAAATAAATGCTTGAGGTGGGAAAAGCAAATGTATCTCTTCTTTAGCTTCAGTCTCAGAAATATATGCTTTGCTTAGATGTGAACTTAATGAATAAATATTCATTCTGATTTTCATGGTTTACATTCTTAGTGGTTATACTTGTTTCTCATGGCAAGCAGTGCCATAATTTTAACTGAAGTGTGACAACCAGATCTAGGTAGAATGGTCTTGCCTTTCTCTGAGTTGAATACATTGTCAGGACTTAAGGGGTTTGTCTTTGCCTGAATACAATTTCAGAAGTCTGGGATTTATTTGGAGATCCCAGAGTTTATGGAGTACAATGGATAATCTGGAAGTTTTAGCATACAGACAGCAAGTCCAAGGGGTTCTCCTTGCTATGGAAATTACTGCAGCTCTGAAGACCAAAAGCAATGCAGACTGAGCAGGTAGGACATGTCTCAGCTCACTGCTCTTGCTGTATCTCTAGTAATGGGTCAGTTTTAGGAAATGGCAAAATCCAGAAGTTTTTTGGGTAATTGAATACATTTTATGGGCGTGTATTATGCATTAGTCAGAAGGTGTTTCAATAACATGTGTGATTCAAATCAAAACTCATAATAGGTATAGGCTGTCCACATCCACTGGGAAGCTTATTACCTTGTTATTACTAAGTGCTTCCAGGCTTTCCTTTCTCCCATTCATTAGTAGAGAGCTATGAATTGAGGTTTGGATTCTGATGTTTCTATCAAGTCAGAAATTTCGTTATTAAAATATCTGCTCTTTGTTCCCAGAATATACAACAATAAAGTTTGTCAACTCCAATGCTTTTTCTAATAGGATGCATAAGAAGGAGAAATGGTTGACAATTCATTCAGGCAGTGAATTCATCTCCTTCATTCTAATATGTCTTCCACTTGTTCCTCACAATGCTTAACTCAAGATTTGATAGGTCTTTGGGAAAAGGTTCAAACTAAGGCGGTGCTAAGTTCTTGAATTCCTGATTGTTTTTAGCTGCAGGATTACTGGAAGCTTCTGTGTCATGTAGCATCCTATGCCACTTCATCCAGAACATTTTTCACACTTTTGATTTTAAAGTGTTTGTGAGCTTCAACTGTTGATGAAGCCATTATAGTTGGAAAACTTTATGAATAAAATCTTTAAGATGAAAATTACAAAGAAATATACAAAGAAGTTTTGTCTTTAATTTCGACTCTATAGTCTGCTGTTATTTTATAAAATAAAAGTCTGCTTCTGTCTTTTCCAAATTATATTTTTTTCACAGCAAGAGCTATATTCTGCCTTCTCTTTTTGAGTCATTCACAGCAGCCTAACTTATTTAGAGCAGTTGCAGAAATTGAAACAACAAAATTAGAGTGTTGTAGATACTTTAAGCTTCATTACAGCAGAGGATCTGAATACCAGGATGGACAACAGGATATGCAGATTACACTTTTAGCTCTATGATGGTGTTATGAAAAGCAGTTCTTTACCTCTCTGTTTGCCTTTCTAAATGTGAGCAACAAATATTCCTGCAAAACACTTTTGAGAAATACTTCAAGGTTTTTGGGGAAAGTGCCAATTCCTCTGTAGTATTGGTTACAATATGGGAAAAGCAAATATATGCAGAAATGAAGTAGTTCTTGGAATACACTAATAAATTGATGAAATTGAATTAATTTTCCTTGTATATAATCCAACTCAAGAATATTTACTGAGTAAAATGCTACTTGTCAATATTCCTCTCAAGGTAAAATACCAGATCTCATTATCTGCTTCAATAAAAACAGTAACAATGAGGTCTATTGCTTTTCACAGTGCTATTATTGCTGTTATCCCAATCACATGAAGTGAGATTAACTTTGTTCACGGGATTTTGATAAGGATGCAATAGGATGTACAAATAAGGGGTTTTTTTCTTAAATTGAAAATAAAGGACCAGAGAAAAGAAACATAATTGAAAAGCTGTGACTCATTTCTCTGAAAAACTGAGGTGCATGGCTATTCATGTACCTTCTATTTTTAAAAATGTAATGACAGTCTAAGGTGCTCCATCAGTCTGCGTTAAAGCAGGCAGAAATATTGAGTGGTATTTTGTTTATGAATGTTTTATTTGATATTATCTGCCACATTAAAACAGCACAGCCTAAATAAAGCGCTGGGTTTCAATCAAAGTTGTTTTTGGGGGGAGCTGGGGGGATTAGGAGGTGGGATGCTTGTGATGTCTTTCTCAGAGAACTGAATCATACTTCTGTAAGATAAACTTTTTATTTGACTACAGTTATCCAGAGTACAAGATGTCTATTTTCAGAGTGCCTAAAGACCTTGTCTTCAAAGCAAGTTCCCTGCTTATCTGTTTCTGCAGGAAAAAAAAGTCATGGCAAGCAGGCTTCCATTGAGGTCTGTGCTGCCCCATGCAGAAGCTAACATCTGGGAATCCTCTCCCTCCCCTCATCACATAAAGTGAGAGGAAGGCTTGAAGTCATAGTTGTCTCATGTGTAAGTTAAGACATAAATTAATAACTAGTTAGTAAGTACACACAACTTCATCAGCTGTCCCTTGCATCATTTTATCACTAGTTGCACAGGAGTAGGTAGCAATTGTAATAAGACTCATCAGTCCCTCACCTTCAGACTCCAGCAATGCAAGTGCTCCACAGGGAACATTTCATGTTGCCATATGCTCTACAAAAGCACGGCCAGCAGACTGCAAGGCCATAACACAGCTGTAGAGAAAAAGTACAGAATACCTCCTTCTGTCTTAACCCTTTCATTTTCAATTAGCAAAGTCAAACATAAATCTCACGGCTAAAACATAAACTTCAAAAAGCGAGAAGTCATGCTTTGCAATTTTCAGCTGACCCTGGTCACCTTTCTAATGCTGGCACACTTATATTAAATACTCAGTATGATCATGCCAGCATGCTGTTTAGTGCTCCAGTACTAAATATATGTCATGTATCATTTTTAACTAGTAAAATTTTGCACCCATTTTGTACTTTCGTAAGGGATTGTAAATTACAAACCAATAGCAAATTAAGTCCAGTACCTTTGGGGCCACTGATTTATGTAGGTCTTGTTGATCACAGATTGTGTTACAGATTGTATGGAGAGTTTGCTTTCTTGCTTGTTCGTTTATTTTCAGCTGAGCTCCTTCAATTAGGAGAAGAGAGGCATTATCTCACATATTATTCCTCTGATCTCTGTGAAATCTCATGCTTTCTCATTCTTTCTCTTACTCAAAATAGGATTGTGTCTCAACTAAATCAGAAGCAAAAGTGTCTCCAGATGAGTCTTAGCCGAATTTATTGGGACATCTTTCTTCTTTCCTAACAAGATGTAGCCAAACTTCAGCCAAACAATTTTATTTTCTGCAAACAGATGCACTGGAAATCCATCTGTCTTTTTGGACAGTGTAACAGATGCTATCCTGCTTTCCAGCATCTCTTTGAATTCTGCTCATGGATGACCCATGCTTCATTTGTACTTGATTTTCATTTAATTTATCCTGAACCTTGTAATAAAGCTCTGTAATGTGCAGTAAATTGCATAGAATTGAAAGCTATCCACATAAACTGTTAGCATGCATTGAGACAGTTATTTAGGGCTCATCTCTGCCAAGGGATCAACACATTCAAGAGTAGAAACATGTATATGTTGAATGTTTAGCAGCAGCGCCCTCAGTACAAAGCAGTTTCTCTCCTGGGATAACGAATTTCTCCAAAAGAGTTCATGAGGTCATAAATATGTATTTTTGATCAAAGTTCCTTGAAATGGATCTTGGATAAAAAGTATATAACAGATGAAATTGTCTATCCAGTCTATCCAGCCAGCCAAACTGCCATATCAATGCTAAATTTGTTTCATACAGCAAACACTGGCTTTTTTGAGTAAACAATATAAATTTATATATATTAAAAAATGTGATTGCTTTAGCTAGTCAGGAATTCTATGGCTGCAACTAATTTCATTTATGTCTCAATTACTGCAATGCTCAAAACTTAAAACCATTGTGCCCAGATGTATTTGCAGGTTTTCTGGCAGGACTTTCTTTCTCAGTGTAATGGACAAACAGACTGCAAGTCACCAGGTATGTTGAGGTCTTTTTGTTTCACTGAACATGAGAATAGTACATATTCACTTGAGTCTGGGATAAATGCTAACCTCCATTAAAAACTGCGTACCTCAGATAGTTTTGCTGGCTGAAGGTGATCTGAATTTGAGAGGCCAAATGAGTTTATCCATATCCCCACCAAATTTTTTGGTTCCACTTAAATATAAAGTTTAGATGCTTTGCTTGTTTTATTAACATTCTTCATTTAGGATGTGATAAACCTGGGATGACATTCTCAATGTGTGTAACAACACAGTCAATGCCTAGAGAAGCTCTTGACTGAAATAAAAATAGAGGAAAGGGTATAGTGTAAAAGCAAAGTAGTCAGTAGTCAGTTGTAATGAGACTTACGTTTTCCACAGCTGTGGAATAATTTAGAATTTATTCTAGATAGGTCTGAGATGAGATCTGATTTGTATGTTAGGAAGAATGCATTTCCCAAGCCTCTTGTTTTTGTTTTTTTTTTTCTGTTTTTGAAAAAAATGGTTTGAAAATAGCCAGAACATCTTAGATACTCAGTTTTCTAATTTAAAAAAAAAATGTACAAAAGCGTCATAAGTAGGATAATATGAAAGTATGAAAACTAAGTGACTGCTTTAAAAACTATACAGTAAGCTTCAGTTTAAACTTTTTATACCAAACTAATACCATAAATTTTTATTCTGCTTATATGATGGACAGGTTGACAGAGATATATGCATAGACTAGAGTAAGTGAGATCAAACAGCAGCAAAAACATTGGGGAAAACATTGGTTTGGGTTTGGGTTCGGTGGGTCCAACTACTGGAAAGTGATAAAGTACTAGAGTTTGGGGGTGCTCTATCTCTTTTCATTTGTCTGTCAGTAAAGTATAATGCAAGAGACTGGACTAGGTGGATTTCTGAGATCCCTTAAAATTCTACAACTTTATAATTCTGAGTCTACAGAATTCTTTGAAAAATATTTTTAGTTGATGCTTCTCTCAGAACTTTTTTTTTTTTTTTTTGCTAGCTATATTTTAAATATGTTTGTTAGAGTGTCACAGCTAATATATTGAGGGTGGTATATGTGGCTATATTGGATCATAGAAAGCAGAATAGAATCCCAAGAGTGAATGGGTAGAGCATCACGTGAGTTTCATACCAATATATTATTCAGTAGAGAGCAAATGTATTTTTCTGTGTTTTGGTAAATGCAAAAAGGCTGCTTTGTTTAGTGTTTCTGATTCGTCCATTGCTTGTCAATATAGAAAAGATAACTGATATTTCACTTTGACAATGAGATACGAGATGGGAAGAAGTGGTTAATATGTGACGCAGATGAAGAACTGGTCTGAGATCACTCATTTGACACACAACTGAGTTGTCAAAATACAGTAATCTGTGGCTCAGCTGTAAGGTAGACTCTACTGCAGCAATAGTTCAGAATAGATCCTGGTAAAAGCAGAGGCAAACTTTTCTCCCTGTAATCTGATGTCCATGTTTCAAATTATTAATGCTAGGGAAAACGGAGAGCAAGAACTTGGTTCAAAAGAACAACACATGTTGTTAGTGATTGGCAATGCCATCAGGAAATAGTGCAAGGATATCAAACAGCCAGAGATGAAAAAAAATATACTGAAAAGTCCTGCAAGCAATGAGATGAAAATACTGCTTCAAAAATAAAGACCTAGAATTCTGCCAGCAATTAAATAGTCAAGTACACAGGCCATGTCAGGTAGATTTCAAAATAGGTATGAAAAAGTCACAGCTTTGTGTTTGTAGCATTTCTAGAAGTAAAACAAAGAAAAATCCTGAGCCTGCTTCTATTGCTGGGAAGTAGAATACACACAGTGGGATACTGTGGGGATCCTACTTTCACTGAGGAAGTCCTGGAGCAGGTGGATACTGGGAAGCATAAGCAAACACATCTTACCATCTTTCTCTGGGCTGCCTTTCACATATGCAGCAATACTGAAAAGAAGTTGTGGAGTCTACTCTGGGCCTCTGTGTTTCTGCATTGCATTTCTGCAAAGTTCTCTACTGACAGTCTGCTCCCATGGGCTTCCTCTGCCAGACCCTCCTATTTGCTTTGAATACAGAGCTCAGGTTTCCTCTTCTGATGCAAAACACTGCAAATAGATCAGAGGGATATTCTTCAAAGGGGAAAATACCCAACCTGAAATTATAAAGGAGGAATTTCGCATTTGAAGCGTACTGATGATGGTAAAGGAATGGAAGATGGGAACCTATGTTACCTCCAGCTACTCTCATGTTGTGTATATAGGTGTGTATATATATATATAATTTCATTTCACAGTTCTCCTGTCCTCTGATAAGATTCATGGCTGAATCTATATTACATTACAAAATTAATTTCTAGGTAGCAGTCTTAGTATGTCAATTCAATTCTATCTGGTTCACGGGTAGGGGAAAAGAAAGTGTTTCAGAATCTCTTTTCCTTCTTCTGTATTACTCTTTCTTTAGCACAGTCTGTTTTGAGACTTAACTGGTTTTGCAGGTGTTTTAAAAATACTGGTCATGATCTCTTTAAATGACTTTTTAACCTATCTAGCATAATTTTAGCCTAGTATTTTTTCAGACAGAGAACATAGTGTGCTTCAATGATATTTTTAACTCCTTCCATGTGAAGGGAAACAATCAATGTTATTTTTTTGTTTTATTCTGCAGAGTATTTTGATCACCTGACAGTCTGGAAATTAATCCTTTTCTTTGTCATGTAAACTGGTAGACAGCTGGGTGAAACTCTGATGTCTGTCCTTAAGGTGCTCAGCCTTGCTACTTAAGTAAGCCCTTTTATATTTTCAACACAGGAGGAGAAAATGTGAGGTTTTTTTACTCAGTGGGGGTTGGCCATCAATCAAATAACTTATGAGGTATTCAGAGAAAGAAAAATAAATATCTAACTGTAGTGAAGCTTTGTAGGTGTCCCACTTGGTTTTTGTTTGTTTTGAGAAATGAGGTGCATTAAATATCATTTCATATTGTTTCACATTTCTGAACTCCCTGGAACATTTGGAGCTCTCTTCATGGTATATTGCTAGTGGATATGAAACCAAAGCAAGTATTACTTGGCCTCTTGTAGAAATTCTTATAAGATATTAAAACAAAAGAACAACACCCTCTTGATACATTTAAAGATTAATATGTAAACACATCTCAGTGTCTTGTTTGTTCTTTGTGTCTCTACTGGATCTGTCTTTTCCCCAGAAGTTTTCACACTATTTTGGATGGTTACCAGCTCACACAGAAACACATTCACTTACAGTCCCAAATGGAGAAGGTATAAATCAAGACTTAATCTTTCCAGGGCTGCAAATATGAATTTAAATAAAAGCTACTTTCAAACAGCAAAGAGCAAATAGAATTATGAATCTGTTTAAAAGGAAGTTATATTTTTGTATGCAAATTATCACTTTATAAAGAAAAATATTCACTGGAAACAAGAGTGTAATAATGAGGAAGGAAGTGATAATACAGGAATATATATTGCATGAAGACAGACGAGGGAGAAAAAATTTAGATAACAAGAATTCCCTGCCTACTAATTTAAGAGTATTCATGCCGAGTTTAGCAATGTTGAATTTTCTTTTAATTAGCAAATGTAAGTGGTTTACATCTCTCTGGACTGTTGCAGTAATATTCTTCAAACCTGTGATGTAAAGACCACACATGCAACTGATCTAGTTAGAACTGTCTGCTAAGACAGCTGACCCAAGTGTGTGTTTCTGTATAGCTGTTCACATAAAAAGGCCCTCCATCTATCCTAGTCAGATGGTTAAAACAACCATTGACAATTTTTGACTGTTGATGAGGTAAAGATTACTACTGAATGTATGCTTTTTATATTTATTTGCAAGTGGTTTTTTCAGAAAAATGGTGCAATTCTTGTGATTCTTCAGGTACCCTAATGTACCCTCCAGTGACTTTCTGTAATAAGAGCACTCCCCTCCCAAACCAAAACTCCTAGCAAAACTGAGACTCTGATAATTAAGCACTGCTCAGGCACATGGGTTTGTTTGTATAAGATTCATACATGGTAGAGATCTGCAGGAAAGAAATTTAAATTCTTAGATTTCTAGGAAGAAACTTGTCGGGTTCTTTCATAGAGCTCCTAGTAGGTTAATTGGGCAGAATTGAAAACTGAGTGTTTCTATCAGCTTGCCTTATTTATTTTATATATGTTGGTTAGCTTTATATAATCAGTCTGAAAAACAAAACCGAACCCAAACCAAACCAAAACACCTCCCCTCCCCCCCCCCCCCCCCAAAAAAAAAAGCAACAAACAACAAAAATTTGAACTTGTCACTCTTCTGTTCTGTCATTTGTCTTAGTAAAAAACTTCTGTGCAAATAATGAGCTCACCCTTTGGAATAATAGTACTCTAGGGCTTAAATCAGGCTGTAAGGCTCTACAGACATCAGCTTCAGATTTCCCTAGATTTCTGGTTCTGTCTTGTTTTGTGCTTGTTTGGGTTTTTTAAAGCAGAATTATGAAAAATGCTGGCTTGCTCCAAACTCTCAAGCTGTTTTCCATGGGCATATGAGCTAGGCTTTCCTGTGACTTTTACTGTTGATTGGCATAACAGTCTCCTGTTGTCTGCAGTGAGCTACTAATGAACCAACAAGGGATTAGAAGGGAAGGTCTGGCAAACATCCACATGCTGCATCAGCTGAACTGGAGGAACTCTTCTGTTGGTCTCTTACTTTGAGGCTGTAGATAAGTTTCCTTATCATATTTATAATAAAATCAACTTAATAAAATGTTCACAGCTAAAGTCTGAGGGAAGTTTGACAGTTTTCCAAGAATATGTAACAAAAAAGGTAGCAAAACACAGAATGTATTTCTAATTATTAATGATATTTTTAATTATTAATGATATGTCTTCTCTGTTTGCTATCTGGATGAAAATTTTACCACGTTGTGTTATAAATTGCTATATTAGTTCTCTATTGTGGAAGATGCACAGGAGTTTTGCAGATGACAGTTAATAACTCTTTTGTAATTCTATGGGACAGAATTTTCTCTGTAGTTTGTAAAATGATCAGAATGTTCTCTCAAGTGCAAATACTTGAAAAATCATTAAGTGTCTTAGGCAAAAAATCCTTGCTAGTAAAGAGGTAGCATGAACAAGTCAGAAGAAAAGTTGAGCTTTAATTGTGGAATTAAAACAGCCAGCCAAGTATTTTTCATCTTCAGTTTCCACAGAAAGTTGTAAAATATAGTTGTCTGACATTTTTAAGACATTGAACATTTTTGAAGTTTTTTTCTTTTTAATGAGGTTTAAGGACCTTTAGCAAAGATGGAGTTATCAGAATGGTATTTGATGAGAAAATGTCTTGTCTTCTAATGACGTATATTTCATGGTCACAATGTGATGGTTTCCAGAAATATTCACTACTAGATTCAGGGAGCCATATTTTCACTTCATGGAGAAGGATAAGCTTGAAATATAGTTCCATTTTAAGAGCTCCAGAATATACATGTAATATTCAGAAGATTAATAAGAATCACTGGTATATTGACACATTGTGTGCTGCTTCTGACATTTATAGCAACCCAAAACTTCTGAAGAGGGATGTTATGATATTATCCAGATCTTCAGGTGTACTTTTCAACTGGAACTACATCTCAATTGGCATGCAGGGATATTTTCTGCCAATCTGTGAAAAGCATGCTTATGAATATTGCAGAACATAACTTTTTTTCTCCTATCTTAATCAGTTCTGTAAAAGCACAGGATTTGTGTATTGCCATCTATGTATACACAAAGTGTGAAGAGCCAGAACTTCTCCTTTGTGACCACACCTTGGGCTGCTTCCACACTGAGTGACAATTTGGGTGAGATACAACCTCCATTCCAGCCTATGAAATTATTGGTGCCTGCTGACATAGGGCTGAACTGCTGGTTTAGGGAGTCATCATGCACACCAGTAACTATGACTTCCTGGGTGGGATGGGGAAGTAGTGTTCCAACATGCCATAACATCATCAAGGCCGATTGTGGGAGTTCCTTGAGTTGTGACAAGTGAAAAATATTGGGCACAGTTCAGGATATAAGCTTGGATAAATGTTGTGAAAGGTTAGTTGTGAAAAGACACTGTGATGTTAGAATGCTGTAACATTCTTTACCAGTTTTTTAACCAGTGTTTCATCTAGGAATGCTATGGAAGTGAAGCCATGCTGGCTCTATGCCTATAGGAAAGTTGAAAGGTGTGGGGCATTGTAAGACTTATCTTTTACAGTGGCTGGTACATTGCATTTTGTATCTTTTTTTCCAGATTCATTAAATGTTTACTAAGAAAGAGGGTTAAATTGAAAAAGAGAAGTTTGTCTCTTTTTTTTTATAAGAACATATTATTTCATTCTCTTAATTTATAATGATACTAATAAATTTAAGATAGAGAAAAAGACCAAGGTGTAATAACAGCTAGCTGCTGAGATCATAATTTGCACTTATGATACATCAATATTTTCTGGCCCATTTTCTTCTTTAGAAAGAAAAAGAGTAGGCTTACCCCTTTTAAAATTAAAAAAACCCTATAAACCTCCTCTAAATATCTACATAGAATACTTTGGAGATTTTATTGGATTTTGGAATATTTAATCCAAGTTGCTCTTATTAAAAATAGGAGAAAAATATATTGGAGGGACATCACTTCTAAAGCAATCATTAGATGGCTCTGGCTTTACATCGTGATTTTTACCCTTGAAATACAATATTATTGAAGTTATTCTCAGTCAAAATCAAGAATTTTTGTCTTCTATTAGAGGTTTTGTTCTCAGACTTCATGTATGACATATGACTCCCACTGGTGTTATTCCATTCCATCTTTCTCTTGCAGTGCATAGAATTCCTGTTTGCACCCAGCCCTGCCAGTTAACTCTACCACTAACTGCCCCCTGCCAAGGATAGATTCCCACAAATCTCTTAGTGCACATAATGAGCATTCCACATTACTTTGTGCAAAGCCATCAAGGTTAGCTCAGATCACTAATCTGAATATTTTAAACAAAGTCCAATGAATTTTGACTTCTGTAGGCCAGACTTCCACAAACTATTTTGGTGGGTGTTAAGGAATATCAGAGGATAGTGAATGTTCTCATGGAACCCATGATTGAAATCTGGGAGTGGCTTATAATGTCATCCAAATGAGTATTAACGCATAAAAAAGAAGTGTAAGGAAGAAATATAACCCTTACTAGGATTCACATCTGTAGACCAACTCATAATTTTTCAGTTTAAATTCATTTGGTCTTTTTTTAACATTAACATTTCATGATATATAGCATTAAGCAGTAGCAGTAAGATTAATGGTATCAAGGATCTTAGTCATAGTAATGTGAATGGAGTTACTGTGTTGTGGTTTATAGCTCCATCATAAGATGTGAAGTGACCATTTAGATCTCTTCCTAGCTCAAAATGTTGCCAGTAACTTTGGTTTAATATATTTATTCTCACGATAAAAAATAAGGCTGTAAAATGTTTTGATGAAAAGGAGACAGTATTTATAACACTTTCTAGACTGAGACCTTTTATTTGCAGCTTCACGTAAGAGAAGCAAGGCTATGTACTCTCATGTATAAAACACCTATATGACATGTAATTTATTATTTAATATCTTTCCTCCCTTTCCTATTTCCTGTATTCCTACCTGTACAACTTTATTCTACAATACATTAAGGTTTGGGTAGTTCAGCAAGAGAAAAAATAGGGTCTCAATACTTGCAATTGTTAGCTTCATTCTTCCTGTCATGTTTTGGTAAAACTGTATAGGTAAATGAAGATCCCTTTTTTTTTTTTTTTCCTTATGGAAAGCAAAGAATAAAACAACAGGACAATAGGCTGCTTCACTGGTTTTGGCAAGGTATGTGGAGAGAGAAATAATTTTCGGCAGTTTGTGACCCTACCTGTCTATAGATCCATTTTTAACCAGGTAGGAATGTGAAGATCAGACAGAGATTTATGCTATTTTATATTCCTACAGGAGAAATAGAAATATTGTAAGGTTTTATAAAGTTTTGCTAAAAAGCAATGACCTAACGAGGAAAGGTATATTAAAATGCATATTAGATTACTTACATGTAATATCAAAAGGAGGGGAAAAAAAGAAATTCTCATGGCTGCTTCACAGCACTTGAGAAACCTGAGTTTAGTCACAGCTTTCTTGCAAAATCCTAGCCTTCTCTGGAGATTATCACTTTTACTGTGCTTTGGCATCCATCTATAAAACTGTACTAACAATAATTCTTCCTTTCTTCTGTACTTCTCTGCTGTATCTTGGAAGAAGAGTCATATTTAGCTGTATTTGCAGCTGACCTACACCACTGGGAAAAACTGTTCACTGTGTTGATACTCCACATGTGTGTTTAGTCACTTAAAACATGGGGTTCTTTGCAAAACTGCCACCACAAGCTCTGCTTTCCATTTTTCTGCTCTCAGCCTTGAGTAAGTTTGACTGTCACAAAAGTAGTAAATATTGTGGGTTTTTTTAAAAAAGAGTTTTCATTTTAACATTTTCAGCAGACCAGTATTAATGAAAGCTAATAATGAAAATGACTATGTCCACTGAGGTGGTGATGTTGCATGTATCCAAAACACTTCTTTTATCAGACTTTTGGATAAAGACATACGGATTGCAGGTATTGCTGATGCTGATAAATCTGGTTTAGTCCTAGATTGAAGGAAAGCTAGACTTACTTTTCTTAGAGCCATTGATAAGATGATTTAGAGGGAAAAGACATTTAGCCTTGTTTGGAGCAAAGATTGAATGAGAAAAAGAAGAATGTTAGGAGACAGTTTGCAGCAAATAAAGGCAGAGATACATCAGGCAAAGCTGCCTGCAGAAATGAAACAAATAAAATATTTAGGATAGAGTGTTAAACCATAGATTTTATGACAGAAAAAGTTTAAGTAGCTTCAGGGAGTCCAATCTGAAGCAAAAATCACTATTTGACATGTGAACATTACACTCTATGGATTTATCAATCCACTGTACTAAAAAAGGTATTCATATTGTATCTGTTAGCCCCCTTACTCCCACTTCATTCCACTGTTTTCAGTAACGACAACACTCACTATAATGCAAATATACCTGGGGGAGACTCAGAAGTTGCTGACAGTTCTCACATGACACAATGATTTATTTTTTTTTTAATCTTATCTAAGAAAAGAAAGAAAACTGAACCCTTGGCAGTAATTGATTTCAATCGTGTGAGGGACAGTACTCTACCAGACTGAATTAAATTTGTTGCAATTGTTCCTCTGCTCAGTAAAAATGAGCTCTGCTTTTCTATTGTAAATTCCTTCTTAGATGCTAAATTATTAAGGGATTTAAAGAGTAAATCCTTAACCATGAATATACTGCATGCGACAATGCCAGGCTACTGTCGTAGACAGGCCAGTGGCTGTTACTGCTGGTGTAAGATATCAGTTCAGTCCCGTGGTCAGTATTCCTGTATTTCATTGCTAATGTTTTCCATGGAAAATACTTGTTTACAAAATATTAGTGAAGTGAGGAACAATCAAAAATAATGAGCTTGCTTTTCCTTTTTCTTGCCCTGTCCTGGTCATGTTCAAGGCCAGGTTGAATGGGGCTTTGAGCAAACTAGACTAGTGAAAGGTGTCACTACCTGTGGTGAGGGGGTTGGAACTAGATGATCTTTAAGATCCCTTCCAAAGCAAACCATTCTTTGATTCAGACGACTCTCAGTCTGTTCTTCCCAATTTTTGTTTTCCAAATTAGCCGACAGAGTAAGCCTTAATTCAACAACAACAACGCAACAAAACAACAACAAAAAAGGATTCCCAATGTACTGCTATATGTAAAAGGCTATGTATTACTTGGCACGGGCAACAGGTGGAATCTCAGCGTACTGAGGAAGCCGTTTTACCCGGAGAAGTTCAAGTTGGCAAGTCCCGCACCCACCGACACATCCTTCCCTCCCGCCCAGCTGGAGGCAGCCGCAGCTGGGTGCGGTGAGGGGGATCCTCGCCCCGGCTGCCAGTCTATGGCTGCACCTTCCCAGAGGCAGGGATCGCATCCCGAGCCCCGCTCCGGCACGGCGGGCGCCTCCCTCGGGCAGTGCCCCGGGCCGCGCGTTGTCCCGGCAACGGGCTCCGCGCCCGGCGCTGCCTCCGCCCGCCGGGATGAGCCGCCGGCGCTCCCGCCGCACACTTTGTTTTTCCCGGGGCCATTTCCCGGGTGACCCCGTGGGTGGGTCCCGGGCGGCCCCCCCGCTGTCCCCGTGGCTGCGTGGCTGTGCCCGAGCCGGGCAGTGCCGGCAGGCCGGAGCCGAGCCTCCCGGCATCTCCCGGCCTCTGCTGGGGTAGCCGGGATGTATTCCCTGCCGCTCCCCTCCCACTCGCCCTCTTCCCTCGCAGGAGCCTTCCGCGCCTAGTTTAATGGCTTTGCAAAGAAAGCCAGGCAGAAGAGCACTTTCCTCGGTGGCGGTGGTCAGACCATGACCTAACTCACCATGAACTTGGAAGGGCTTGAAATGATAGCGGTGTTGATCGTGATTGTGCTTTTTGTAAAAGTGTTGGAACAGTTTGGGCTGATTGAAGCAGGTTTAGAAGGTAAGGGAGTGCTTTTCAGTGGCTTGTCGTTTTTCTGTTCTGGTTATTCTTGCAGCGGTGCAAGAGGCACCTGTAAACTGGATGTAAGGCACTACCTGAGCCACCTCGAGAGCGACGTGCACATCAGTGACTGTCTGTTGTGGATGTTAGAGTTGTCGTAGTTTAATTTGCAGGCAAAATAAACTGCTATCCTGAAAACTGCCAGTATAAACTTAGATGTTAAGCAAAGAGAATTGCCTTAAACTCTGAATCTCTTATTCCTGTTTTTAATCTGTAAATTTATAGTAGTAGGAGCCAAAGCATATTTAAAGATGTTAACAGGCAAATACAGTCGTATTGCCTTAAAACTGTCTTGTAATCTAGTCAAAATTGTTTTGTGTTTTTTATTGTCATCTGTACTGGGATTGTTATAAGACCAAGATATATATTTTATCATATTTTAAAACCTATTGATTATTTAATTTACTCTTAGCACTTTAAAATGTGCTCGAGGAAGAACTGTGGTTGTTACTCAGATTCAAAATAAGGAACTTTAACATTCGGTCAGAGCAATCAAGTGCAAGTTTTATTGCTTGATGCTTTGTTTTTCTTAGATCCCCTCCTTCATTGGCAACATTTTCTTTTAAAAGCAGTAAAAATGAAAAACCAGAAGCTTATTATATTTTAAATGTAAAAGCTACTGTAATGTTGATTCTTTTTACCTTATTTTGAACACTCCTGTTATTCTTACCATATGAAGAGTTAGTCTGAAAAAAGCACTGCAGCATGGTTGATAATGTAATAATAATTGCATCCCGTGCTTTATTAGGCTCCAGTCTGAAACAATCTTTTTCACCAATACTGAAGGAATACTGTATTCTCAAATCTTCCTGTAAGCTAACATTTGAGTACAGTGTATATACTTATGCCTATGAAAAGGAGAACTTGGTTCTTGGAAGTTGTGGTTTCATGTGTTAATGTGTAAGAAACTGAGCTAAATTTGCTCCTATGAAGAGGTCTAAAGTAATTCTGTTTATGTAACCCTTTCAAGAAACACAGTCGTCTCTTCAAGTGATTTTAAATAAGGAAGTCAACTCCGTGGTTCTCTGTGTTGCTGTCTTGCATGGGCTTGCTAGTATTGATTACAGAATCTTAAAGCTCTGGAGGGATAACAAAAATGTGTTGTCAAGTGCACCTTTATGAAGAATTTATGTTTGCATTAGAGTCCATTATATCGAATTTAAGTCACAACAGAGAGATCCCCTTCAAATGTATGAACTTTTGCTTTTCTTTGTGTGCTGTGCTCACTTGTAAATGGAAATGTGAATCAACTTGAGAAATGTTATGATAAAAGTTACTTCTAGCATCAGAAGCTGCAGAGACTGGGAAAAAAATAAATCTTTTTAGGTAATTTGTCATGTTTAGATGTGCTCTGTGGAGTTTGATTGCCACATCTGGTTGGTAGTATACATCACTTGATGTTGTCTGTACTTATTTTTATGGCTGGAGAAGCTAATACTGGAAAGACAATTCAAAATATAGTGAAGATGCTTGTAAATAGTTGTAAGATTTCAGTAAAAAATCAGTTTCTTGTGCAGCTGCTTGTTTTGCCTGCCTCACTGGCCAAAAGTCTGGTAGTCTGTATGTTCATAGAATCTTCAAGTTTCTTCTTACCTAATGCAGGACGGGTTTTCTGCGTGCCAGCTAGAGGAAACTCCAGGAAGACATATGTCCCATTTCTCTGTGAAGTTCAATTTTTGTGAATGACATAAAAAGCATGTTACATGGGAATCAAGTAATAGATATAAACAATGATGTGTGTTAAGGGACCTTAGCTAAATTTCACAGACTGATGAATTTTTTTCCTCATAATACAGAAGCAGTGCAGATTTATTCCCCATTTTTTTCTTAAACTTGAAATTTAAAGGACTGAACTGACTATAGTAGAAAAAAGAAGATATACAAGGGGGGGTTGAAAAAACTGTATGTTAACAAGTATCAAGTCTATTAATTTCCACTCATGAAAGGTACATATGTTGTAAAATTGTGCAGTTAGGGAAGTTTGAAGTAGAATGTTAAGAAAAAAGGAGTTTACGAGTATAGTCAGACTATCTGTGCTATCCATGTGGTTTTCCAGAAATCTGCAAGGAAGTTGGTTACACCTTTCTGAAAATGTTGGGTTTTATAAGGACACTTGTAGTTGGGTTTGACTGGGCTATATTCCTCTTCCCCCCCCAACAAAAGTTAATATATCTCAATGAAATCTCTTTGCACATTTCACTCAAATTAATAGTTTACAGCATATAGAACACATTCTACATCTATCTGAAAATCAGAGTCAGTAATAATGTCTAACACAATGCACCCAATGCTGTATCTGAACTCTCTAAATCATTCTGAAGCTTTGGTAGGGTTTGAGGTTAAAGAATCCTACTGTATTCTTATTGTGGTAGCAAAAGCCTGAATATAACTTATCTTTCTTTCTACACTGGATTGCCATGACTGAACTTTGTGAAACCTTTCTACGTTAATTTGGAAGAATCAAGTGCAATTGATGTAAATCAAGAGTAAAATCTCATTTTCCTCTGTTCTATATCATAATAAGTATCATAATTGTAAGTAATATTCTGCTTTCTTCAGACTCTTCAATACACCTTATGTGTATAGTAATAACAGTATGCAATTATTTTAATTCTTTATGAAAATAATAAAGTGTTTTCAGAATAAATGTTGTATATACTTGCTGATACTTGTACTGCACACACTTTGATAACAGCGTGCTTTTGGTGGTTTTGCCCAATTGACTTCATCTGCTGAGTGATTCCATTGTAGGAGAAGAATTTTCAAATAGATGTTTTTAATATTGTATGACAACTCTGAAAGTGATAAGTAGCAGAATAGATTTGTACGCTTTTGTAAGTTGTGGGTTGCAGAGACTTTATCTCTCGTTTAAATGTTATTTTATGATGTATTGTACTCAGATTGCAGTATGCTTTCTGTGGTTTTGCCTAGTTGCCTTTAACTGCTGAGTGGTTTTACTGTTGTTACAAACGTATGTTCAAATAGATGTTTTTAATATTGTGTGACAGCTCCTAATGTGATAAGTAGCAGAAAAAGTTTCTTGATAAACCTGGATTGCTTTTCTAAAGCTAAATCACTTATTAATTAAATCAAGAGAAAAAAGAATTTTCTCTTCGTCAAAGTGACCGTTAAAATCTACACCATGAAGAATAAGTTGAAATCTGAATTAGATGTCTGATGATTAAAAAAATATTTAGAAAGAATACCTTGTTTGCTAGGAAATTCTCTTATAGCAGCTAATACCTCTAACAGAAAAAAAATAGCATAGAAGTAGGCATATAATTGTAAAATGTGAATTTTATGTATCTTTTTTATTGGTATCTATCTAATAAGCTTGTTTAGGAGGCCTGAGAGTGGCAGTAGTAGAATTCTAAAATTGTAAAAATTGAGGTAAATTACTGAAACACTTGATTCCTTTAAAATGTCAAAGCAGGTTCTAATATCAGCTTAATAATCTTGACTATTAACAATTTCCCATTCATCAACTGGAAAACAGAGCAAAACCACCAACATATAGGTAGTTGCATGTGATATTTACAACTATTTTTGACAAGGGCCGGATATGTATGGACGCATGCTGAAAGTTACTTGCGGTTGCTCTGAAACTAGCAACTACTGAAACTTTTCTGTCATCGAGGCTATGATCTGCTGGGAATGTCAACATTTCCTCTGTGATGACCCTCTTCACAGTTTTCTTCATGAATGGAAATGGAGTAACATCAGAGAATCAGAATGGTTGGGTTGGAAGGGACCTCTGGAGTCTGGTTTGGTTGGACCCATAGTCCAACGCACCCCGCTAAAGTAGGTTCGCCTAAAGCAAATTACATGGGATCACATCCAGGCAGGCTTTGAATACCTCCAGTAAAGAAGACTTCATAAACTCTGTAGACAGCTTGTTCCAGTGCTCTGTCAATATTCGTTTCAGAAGATTCACAATGACTAGCACTTCATCTTAGAAATACCTTGTAATAAACATGGGGTCTTTTATGCAATTTCTCTTTTCTTGGGATGGGTGTGGATGTCAAAGAGAGTTATGCACAGAATAATGAAGTAGGAAAGCAAATGTGGACCAATGTATGAAATGATTAGGCAGTATGCAAAAGAAAAATGTACAATAGAAATATTAGTAATTTCAGTCGTTCCTTAAAAGTAACTTGTTCAATTAAGTCTTCATAGATTACAAGATAAATTGAATTAAAATAGCTGTTGAAACAACTACTCATATTTAGATGAGTGAGCAGTACATAGAGCTCCAGTGAACTTTTTCTTGTTTAAGTATTTAGCTCAAACAGCATTATCAAGTCATTTGTAGACAGCAGCATGTATTGCAGTTGTCTTGGAATTAAGCACATATGAGCATCTGGCCAGGCTGTGCATCCTGCATGACTGGTCATCAGGCTGCTGATGGGCAGAATGAATAGGAGGAAAGCTCTTCTCATTTTTCATACTAGAAGCTTCAGTTAATTCAATTAATGGATACAATTTTAAAAAAAGAAATAGGTAAGAAAAGAAACTGACTAGTTACATGAATTTGTAATAGCTGCCTTCAGCCCTTAGTTGCCTGCTTTAAGCAGTCTGTCATCTCTGAATCATCTTCTGAAGGTTGGTCCCTTGTTGCTGAAAAACCTTCTGGTGTTTTCAGGTCAGTGTCCACTGAAGAGTGTCTTTTCTCAACACTTGTCACATTCAATGATGATGTGTGTGTGTCTAGTGCTTTACATCCACAAACAGTAGGCAAATACTGTAACTGAAGGAATGCCAGAGAAATAGGTGGATAGATTCCCACACTCTGAGTTATCAAAACCTTTTGCAAATTTACTAGTTTATAATTAACCTTTTTTTTAAAGTGTATTAGTTTCCTATGTAAGTTTTATACATGTCGTAATTCATTTGGTTATTTCCCTTTTTCCATGTGTTCATTATTACTCTCACATTTGTAACTAGTTTAGCTACTTTACCACAGAAGGTAAATGAGTTTTTAACTAAAGCTTCTTTCTTTATTGCAGATTCAGAGCATTTTGGCTATCTAATGCATCTTCCTACAGAATCCTTAATTCTTTATTATATTTTCTGGCTAATTTTTCTATCAGTCTCCTTCACTCAAAATATTCCTCAGGTTCAGAACGTCATTCTTTTTGGCACACCAAGGACATATGGATTTACATGAATTAGATACGCAACACTTTGCATTCAGACTGACTGCATTTATGTTACTTGCATACAATGCAAAGACATGCTCAGCTTTGGCCCTTATGCTCTTCTCTTAACTTCCAGTCCACTTTTGTCCTCATGTCTTTCTAGTTTAAGGGTACTCTACATATGACTTATATTTAGTCCAATGTCTCTTTTATTAGAAAAGAGTAATTCCAAATTTTAGGAAATTGGTTTCAAGCTGGTGTCTCCCCAGCATTACAGTTCATATATATATATATATTTGTATTCTGTAGTTTAATTCTTCTGAAAACATTTACTAGACTTTGATATGTCCTCATATTGTCATGATTATGAGCTTTGTGTTATTTTTAACTTACTCTGCTTGATGCTTTAGCTATTCTCTGACCAATATGCTATCTTCTCCACTCTAAGATTCCATGATCTGATTCAGGTAGACCTATGAGTATCAACATGACAATAATCAGATGAAAAGTGTCTTTTTTCCATTTGTTTCACCTCCTCATGCTCTTACTCACAGAATAAGAAAGATTAATTGAATTTTTCTGTGTTTCTTCATTTGCTTGATTAGATCAGTTAAAAATGCTTAATCATTTTAGTCCTATGTGTTCTTGTATCAAAGGCAAAAGATTAAACAGTATCACTGAAGATGTGTTCAGGACTATAATTTGTCTTTTCACATTGCCCTGTGGCCCAGAATTATTTGCCCACATTTATTTATATAAAATTATAAATGGTTGTATATCTTATTAAGGCTATAAAGATCGTGTGTTTTAGCTATTGTTATTTTGTTTATTTTTTAATAGGAGAATTCTTCTTTGAGTTGTCTGACCTATTTCTCTTGTGATTAATTGTTCAGCACCTGGTAGAATGTTCAGTCCAGCCAGACTGAATGCTGCCTAAATCTAACGAGGCAGGTGATTTAATCTGATAGAACATCTCTGTTTTTCCTTTCTGTAGTCATTTTCCCCAGTGGTATCTCTAGAAGTAATTTCTGATTGTAGTTTCCAATCTTCATTTCTGGTAGCCCATACTATCATTTTGTGATAACACTACAGAAGCATTAATATATATGGTTCTCCAGGCACATTTCATTTTTTTGGATCAATACTCCAAAAATATTGTTCTGCAAACAGACAAAACTTCAATCATCCCAAGTGGGCTACAACAGCTATTTTCTTATTGTTGATGATAAGAGAGATTAGATCAAGTGAATACACATTTATTAATCAGATTTTTTCCCCAGTATCAGAGTTATTGTAGGAAATGCTGCGAACTTTTACATAGAACTACAATTATAAATTTAATACTCATTAGTAACAAAAAATTCCAGTGTAGAAAACTCCAACAAAATTAAAGTCTGAAGCAGAAGAGAAAAAGGATTACCAGAGAAGTGAGTTGTTTAGGAGATTAAGGAAGATATCTTTATTGGACGTAACTTATATTATGATAATGCATAGCGCTCACTAAATGTGGATACATCGGAACAGTCTCTTGTACTCCAGGGTCTACCCTTACATTGGGAAGGTTTGCTAGAGAGTTGTCCACATGGACCTGATTCATCTTTTCTCTTTGCCTATACTTTGAGTCTCAGTTGGTTTTGGTTTTCTTGACAAACTTAAATTATGTTCTGTACAAATAGCTTTATTTAAATATCCCTTTTGGAGGGAAACAGGAGCGAGTTACAATAAATATATCTAATACTGAATTTTTTAGGCTCCCTGTTACCTTTTTTCATTAAACTAGCAACTTTTTGTGTTCAGTGATGCTGTTGTGAAGACAATTATGCCTTTACATACACACCTAAGGAATTGCATAGTCTTGTGTTGAAATAATCAATGGGACAGACCAAATATAAAGATATGAGTTTGTGTGGACACATGTGATGAGAGGGGAGGGAAAATGATCTAAAATATGTCCTAATGACCCACAACCCAAAACTGAAAAATATATTACTTGCAATATGAGGAAAAAGATGTTGTGTGCAATATGTAAGGAGTGAAACACCTAGCAATTGCGTGAGTATTTGCTGGGACATGTAGAAAGAGATGCCTTTTGCAGCCATTACATTACTTATGCTCACTGTCTCTCTGGCTTAGCACAAATGAATAATTGATAAGACGCCTGGTAGAAACTATTCTTCCGCCTGAGTCCTCAAGCATGCCATTTTTCTACCCAAGTATTCAATTTGCATAAGTAGTTTTAAGCTATACCTATATTTTTGAATGCTTCAACTCATGCATTAATATAATATATTTCAAAGTTAATTGATACTATTATCTTCATTTAGAAAACCTGATGCCCTTTCTCATATTAAAGATGTATACAAGTATGTGTGCTTATCTGCCATATGCATTATGAGTACTGAAGTAGTTTTATCAAAAACTTTCTGTAATACCTTGACAAAGTGAGACTGTGTGTCATGTCAGGCCCAGAAATGAACTATTCTTTCTTCCCACCCTGCTTTTCAAAGTCTTTTCAGAAGACAGTAATCTTGCAGCTCACATGGTATTTGTTGCTTATCAGACCCATTTTGTTGGCAAGTGCCTGCTTGAGGACTTCAAATGGCATCTACAATTTGGTCTATTCTTTTGTTAGTAGATGCTTGTACTCAATCAGTGTTTTTGCTATGTCTCTACCAAGTGATGGGATGGCTGTAGATCACTAGAAAACAGTTTCTGCTGGTGGAAAAAAATCATCTATATACAGCCACTTCTTGCCCTTGTCTGAGGAACTTTCAGTAACAATAGAATGAAGACACAGTCTACATAAGTTTCTCTGGCGGTGACAGCCTATGCTTAACTGTTGCGCCTAAAAAGCAGGCAGTGATTTATCTTATAGTGCCTTGTATAGGTTTAGGGTGGGGAGTTTCGGGTCTCGGGTGGTTTTGGGGGGAGGAAGGAGGGAAGGGTGTTTGGGACTGCTCGCTTGTTCCCTGTTCGTAAAACCTTTTTTTTTTTTAAGAAAAACCTTAAGCAGAACCGAGGTCTGGGAGATCTTCGGAGCTTCTCCCTCACCTCTGTTCTCCATGCCCCGGGACAGGGGTCAGGGGAGCAGCTGCAGTAGAGTGATACGGAGCCCTCCCCCACCCTCACTCACCACAGTTGCAGCAGGGGACCGAGAGCTCTGCGTCGGTGGCAAAAAGGCAGCGCTGTGCAGGCAGGCAATGGTGCCTGGTCCTGCCCAGTGCCTCTCCCCTGGCTCGCAGCAGCTCCAACGGTCAGCAGATCCTGACCCCGGGCAGGGTGCCGCCGCCTCGCCAGTGTGGGTGATGGCGGGTGCTGCCAGCCGCACACCACCATGAAGGAGCCTGGCGGGGGGGGTCCTGCAGTCCTGGGCCGGGGCAGCTGGAGTGGGCAGCTGTGCGATGGCCGCTCTGCATGGCCGAAGATGGCGCCGCCGCTCTGGAGGTCCCTCTCGGGCAGGCCCGCGGGAGGCCTCACCACCCGTGGCCAGTCCCCATGTGTGATGAGTGCCTGTGGCGCAGGGTGGTGGCTTCAGAAGCGCCCCAGTGGCTGTGGTCAGTGGCATGGATGCGGCGCCTGCTCCGCATAGTCGTGGGCGACCCCGCTGTCTTGAGGATTTCCCCCACTGGGTCCCTGAGATAGCAGCCGATGCCCCGTGCTGGCGCCTTGCTGGCGGTGGCCGCACAGGGGCGGCAGACACTCCAAGGGTGCCGCGGGTGGCCAGGAGGGTGCACCGCAGCTGGTAAAGATGGCGCCTCCAAGCTCTGAGCACATGGTTTTCGGCGGGAACCGCTATTTTGCTCAGAGTGCCAGATCCCAAAGAAAGGCAGAGCATGAGCGCCACCAGCCAACAAGAAGACGGCTTGGCCAAGAAAAAGACACCAACTCCTGCAGGACTTCGAGGGCATAAAAGCCGTGGACATGGAAGTCCTGCCCCCCTCTTCTTGGCTGTTTCTCAAGCTGAGAGGATCGCGGCTCCCCCTCTCCCAGCTCCCAGACTGCGCAGCTGGCTTTCCCTCACCTCCATCATCACGGGCAATAGCACGATGCCATCGAGCTCCAGTGGTGGCACCTGGAGACAACACAGCCAAACCACAAGTGCTAGTCTTCCCTGTGGGTGTTCCTGGGAGGGGGGTGCTTTTCACCATTTTGCGGAGACTTTGAGAGCTGGGAGTGATCCAGCAGAGAGGCGGCTTCCCTTTTCCTTCCACTGCTTTTCAGCCAGTCAGCTGACTTGAGGAGCAGTTTGGTTTTGGTTGGTTGGTTGGTTTTTGCATATTATTGCTGTGTTGTTTTGTTTGTTTGTTTTTTGCATGGCATTGTCTGGTTTTATATCTGTGTATTTTTGTCTGGGCTCCCATAAGGTTGTTTGTTTTTCTGGTCGAGCCCCTAGACAATAAACTGTTACCTGATGCTAAATTCTGTTCAGTCTTCCGTCATTGTTGTGCACACCCCTAGTGAAAAAAAAGTGTTTCAAACTGCCACATGCCTTTATAGTGAACCTGATATTTCTTGAAAGCCCTAATTTCTGCAGATAAACCATAATACTCAAGAGCAGTGAATATTATATCCCTTGGGTAATAAGACCATGTTCTGCTCTATGGGAGGGTGTAGTCTGTCCCCTTAGAAAGTAGTCTATCAGCTGAGTAAAGTCCTTGAGTATTTTTTCATTAGAAAAAACTACTTTTTTTCCTTTTCACACAGTCAAAATTTATTTAGCCTTAGGATATACATGTTAAATTTTGAAATGAACATACAATCTGAATTACCTTCTTTAAAGTCTGAGATTTAAATTTATATTTGCAAGACATGAAGAGTACCTGTACCTTCAAATCAAGTTTGCCGCTGAACACCTAACAAGATCCTAAGGATAGGAGGTGCATCAGTGTTCTGCCTCACTTCAGTTGTAACTCACAGATGATGATAAAAGGAATTATGCATAGTTGAGTTTTATACATTTTTAATACATTCAGACAGAAGTATGTTCATGTTGTGTATTTTTTTCAACATCAATCTAAATTGCCCGAATTTCCCTTTTACTCGTCAACACAGAGCTCAGAGTTCACATTCTTGGCAACTTTAGGGTCAGATAAGTAATCTGAGGTAAATCATGTTACCAGAAGAGGAGTAATTGTTTTCAGAACTAAAAAAGGTGTAACTGAAGGCAAAATAGGGTGCTGAAATTGTTGTTTAGCAAGATGGCAATTGAGATACGACAAAATGTAGTTCATTTGTTCACGATCAAAATTGCTTTAATTGTCCAGTAATAATAAACATCAATAGACCCCAAATGTTCCTATTTAAAAGTAATCTCATTGTACAATCCCAAACTAAAGATTCTTTTACCATTTACTATGACAAGCTGGCCCAGCATTTAATGACTTTGAGAAAAGTATACGTTTTCATTGCTCTTTAGCCTAAGAGTACCTATGTAATGGCTTTGCCTATTCTTTGGTACGTTTAATATACTATGTAGCATCTGAAAACTTTAATCTTTGTTGATTTCAATCCATGTTTAGGAGCTTCCCCTTTTTCTCTCAGTAACTAAGTAAAACTACTTTGTACCATTCGTTTTCTATATTCAAAATAAATGTTGTGGTTCTTTTCTGAACCATTTTCAGTTTTTAATCAACTTCTTAAAGGATTGGTATTCAAACTGGATACAAGATTCAAAACTGGTCTTACACAGACCAGAGTTAAGACATAATATCCCTGTCTTGCCCATATTTGATAAGGTACCATGAATACAGCTGAGCAATAGTTAGATCATATTATACTTTCATGCAAAATAGAGATAGTCACATTAATGATTCTACACAGAAATAAAGACAAGGATGAATTCCTTTCTTTTCAGTTAGAAGAGCTCATTAGAAAATCTTCGGCAATTTTATTTTTTTCATTTGAAATAACCGTACTATATGACCTGTTGTGTGGCCTGATATGGATTAGTACAAGTGTACCACCTCCTGTGGTTTCATTCGTTTTAAATTAGCCTACCATGAAAATAAAAACCAACACAAACCACTATGTTGGATTAGGAGTGCTGCTTCAAAACTGTTCCATTTGTTTCTGAGTTATCAAACTAACTTTTAGAAATAACTACCTGCAGTTACTTATCTTTGTGAATAGAGGTGAGCATAAAGAGGGGGGGGAAGGGGGTTTTGAAAGATCTCTATTCCTTCCATTTTTATCTTTGTTTTTGTTCCTTCTTAGAGATGCAGTAGTCTGGGGATTTTCCTTCTGATCATAAACCTGCGGTATCACAACTCTTAATTTACAGAGAGATATTTTTTGCAGTCAGGAAAAATGATAAAATGTAACTTTTCATTCACAGATTTTTTATTTTTCTGAAGTCCTGTAGTGAATATTTATTGAAGTGATTAAGTACCAAATTCAATATTAGTATATTTTCTATATTCACTGTCATTTTTAGACAGTGCTTTGTCATGTAGATGCATAGAATAAGGAAGTATAAGACTGTAGTTCCAAGTACCATGTTCAAAAATTTATACTGTGAGTATTACTACTTGGATTAAAGCAGATTTCCTTTCTTGGGAGACAGGAGCTTTTTCTGTTAATTGAAGAACAATAATGAAACTTTTGTTTTGTTTTGTTTTGTCATGGTATTAAGTATTTTCTGTTGTTTAGAATATGATGATCTCACTGATCAAGTACATGGTTATTTGGATCCAGTTGAAGCTGGTTACAGTCTGAACCTCAGCCTGTTTCTTGGAAGTGAGCTGTAATTGGCAAGTAATTCAAGACCTTGAGCACTGCCCTTGCCCAGAAGCTAGAAGGTGAAAAGCATCCCACTCATCCATCAGATAGCTTGTCAGTATCAAGTCTTTCTCAAATAATAACTGAAGGGAATGATTATCTCTCTGCAAGTCAACCACTAGTTCAGCCTGACCTGGTTTGGGCTCATCTATTTTTCAACAGCTGACATGTCTGTGAGTGGCTATCCTAGTGAATGGCAAAATTCAACAGGTAGTGAATCAATCTGATCTGTAGCTGTGTTTTGCAGTGTCATAATCTTAAGGACAGATCACTGTTACTGAGTCCCTGTGCTCATGGAAGAAATGCATCCTTTCTAGCCCTGTAAAATTAAGGGAAGTGGGTGTGATAGTGCTGTATGGTTTGGTATTCCTCCATGCTGTGATCTGTTAGGATTTAAGTCCTCATTATACACACAGACGTCTTCAGCATCTACAAAAATGCTGTGATTTTTCTGACTTGAAAGAAGGTGAGAGTGTACCCCTCTAATTGAAAGCCTTAAAGAATCATAGAATCTTAAGAGTTGGGAAGGACCTTGAAGATCATCTAATCCAAACTCCAACTGCAGTGGGCAGGGGACACCTCCCACTAGACCAGGCTTTATTGCTCCTGACCTGAACACTGCCAGGGTTGGGGCATCCACAGTTTCCCTGGGCAACCTGTTCCAGTACCTTACCACCCTCACAGTAAAGACTTCCTTCCTAATATCTAGTTTAAACTTCTCCTCTTTCAATTTTTACCCGGTACTCATTGTTCTATCGCTACAGTACCTGACAAAAGAGTATATCTTTGTCTTCCCTGCAGGGAACCTTCAGATACCGGAAAGTTGCTATGGAATCTCCACGCAACCTTCTCTTCCCCAGGCTGATCAGCCCCAACTTTCTCAGCCTGAATTCGAAAGGGAGGTGCTCCAGTCTTACTTACTCTTACCAATTTAATGTTGATTTTTTACTATGTGGCCCTCCTCTGGACTTGCTCCAACAGTCCCATGTTCTTTTTAAGTTAAGGGCACCAGAACTATATGCCTTCTTGAAAACTGTACCATTATACACTGTTTAATATTGATGATGCAAAGGTCCATTCATTCCTAACTTCCACTCTTGTTCACTTTACTTGTAACACTCGAGAGTCAAACCTCTTTCTGTTTATTTTTTCCCCATATTCTCATGACATCTTGAGCTCATGACTTCTAATGACTTCAGAGCCACTCTACATCCACATATAATTTTCATTTAAATTTCAAATTAACAACACATTTGCACCTTCATTCAGGAGTCAAGTCCTATGAATTTCCATTTTGATCCTCTATGACAGTCACTGGTGTTAAGAGCAGCAGAAATATATTAATATCATACAGTGAACAAACACAACAGATCATTTATATAGAAATATATTTCTTTTATATTTTTCAATTAGAGAACAATTTCTTGGGGAAATTAAAGGTATCCGTAGATGGAAGATTGGTTGCTTTTACCTTTTCGCAATTGGCTTTCATGTCTCTGTACAAAAGGGTGTGAATAATGTCAGACTCTAGGAAAATTGATATCTATGCCCTTGGGTGTATGTTACTATTTCTTTTTCTTCTCCTCTACTTATCCTAGTTCTCTTCAGGGCTGCTTACACAAGCAGGAAGTAGTTAATATTCCAGTACTAGGAACCAAATACCTGCTTGCTTCAGGAGGGAGGACATTTACAGCAGACACTGTGTCAAACCGTATCCTCCTTAAGCCTGAAGAGGACCATTATTTTATTTGGATTTTTTATTTTTATTCACTGATCATTACAAGTCCACTGCTTGAGGAATTAAGTGGTTTTAATTTATGAACTTATTTTTTTCACATCTTATATGTCGAAGTATAAGTTTAGGAAATGTATGTTTAGAAAGTATCTTCAGTTTATGTTGTGTCTTGACATTTCAGTCTTCCATGTCTCACCTTCACCAGTCTCTTGGTAGTATGACCCAGATGGAAACAGTTAACAGTTTCCTGGTGGAAGGCAAAAGGAGCTCTCTATACTATTATGAGTACAATATTAGGAAGTAAGATTGCTTCCTAACTATGAAGATTGTTTCCTGAAGTTTCTTACAACTGGAATCCATCTTTCTTGGGACAACTTTCCTAAAACATCTAGGGGTAGCAAGGTTGTAATGGCTTATCTAGTTTTATAGAAAAATAGAATCATTAAGGTTGGAAAAGACCTCCAAGATCATCGAGTCCAATCCGTGACCAAACACCACTGTATCAATTAAACCATAGTGCTAAGTGCCACTTCCAGTAATCTCTCAAACACTTCCAGGGACGGTGACTCCACCACTTCCTTAGGCAGCCTGTTCCAATCCTTGACAACCCTTTTAGTGAAGAAATTCTTCCCTATGGTATTGTACTGCAGCATATGCTAAGGTTATGCTCTATACCCTGCAGAGAATTTATGTCCTGACAACCTCTTCAAAGAGAAAGGAAGGTTATTTAGCAGCAAATGGAAGGTACAAGTAAGCAAGTAAAAAGTTTTTGTTCTTCAAACATCTAAAGGTGTAATTTAGATTGTGCTAGAAATCTTCTGAAGTGTAATAAACAGTTGGATTTAGGGACACAGCTTGCTAAATCACTATCCATTGTTAATCCATTAGCCTATGGCTGTCTGCTTGATGTGGCAAAGACATTAACAATATAGATAATGACATCCATAATGCATTTGGGAATACTTACGTCTACATCCTAAATAGTTACATTAGGTATAATGGCTTTGTATACTTACTGCTCAGAGCAAATAAGTAACTTGGAGATGAGCCTTTGCAAATTCCATTCTCCTCTGAGCTTGTTTTGTGGTTTATCATCTAATGCAATTTATGGTTATTTTGTTTAGATCTGTGGGCATTGAAGTTTTTCCTGTGCTTTCCTTTAAGATCTTAGCTCTGTGGTGTAAATCTTAATGGTTTTTAACTTATATCACATCTGTACTGGCTGCCAGGTTTAACATTTCTGTAACCTGATTTAATAGTTTTCAAATCCTGCAGTCCCCAGTTCAACCCATATTGGCTACAGTCTTTTGCAACACCAGATATGGTTCAAGCACAAATCATTATCTAATACAGAGTTTAATTAGTTTTATTCTGAGATGACCTCAGGTGATTTTATCTGCTGTGCTTTTGCAGTCTCAGTCACATGAATATGATCACTTGACATGTTAGAGAGGTAACAGCCTTTTTCGTTGATTCACCTTGTGTTTACCTTATTTTGGGCAATGATTGACAAGAATTTGGCAATAATTACTTAGTAACAGGAATACAGCCCACAGTTTTTCATCTGGGAGCAAGTACCTGAGGAACACACACCGTGATGGAGTGCATAGAAAGGACAAGTTTCCTTTCCACAGACTGCTTATCAGAATTGATTGGAGAAAACATAAACATTGAGCTACTCCAAGCAAGTATTAGGAAGAAGATACTTTGAATTCACTGGTCTTTCAATGAGCAAACCAGTTATACTCAAAATCTATAGATATTTGGTTCTCTCCAAAGTACTATGTTGGCTGAGAGCTTTTCTCTGGCAACAGTGTACAGAGCTCAGAGAAGCAATGTATGCTAGCCTTGTGCAAGCCTTACTAATTCTCCAGGCTCATCTTAAGTATAGTGTGACATTTGCTACCTTCCATTTGTCTGGCATAAGAAACATGCTATACACAGTATATATTTTGTACTAGAGCTCCTACTAGATCATCGACTAAAGGATATAGTCCTGCTTCCTATGATTTGCTACAATTTGTTTTATTGTTACAGTACATTTTTTACTGATGCTTCATCTGAATTACACAGAATTGCACAGAATTAATAAGGTTGGAAAAGACCATGGAGATCATCAAGTCCAACCATTACCTAGGGTAACAACCTACCCAACATCAGTCTAACATCTATACCATCTAAACCATTTAAATCATCTAAACCATACCACTAAGTTCATCATCTAACCTATCCTTAAACACATCCAAGGACGGTGACTCCACCACCTCCCTGGGAAGTCCATTCCAGTGGGGTATCACACTCTCTCTGTGAAAAAGTTCCTCCTGATATCCAACCTAAACCTCCCCTGACGGAACCTAAGACTGTGTCCTCTCGTCCTGTCACTGGGAGCCTGAGAGAAGAGACCGACCCCCACTTGACTACAGCCTCCTTTCAGGTAGTTATAGACAGCAATAAGGTCACCCCTGAGCCTCCTCTTCTCCAGGCTGAACAACCCCAGCTGCCTCAGCCGTTCCTCACAGGGCTTGTGCTCCAGCCCCTTCAGCATCCTCGTTGCCCTTCTCTGGACACGCTCCAGCAACTCAATATCCTTCTTAAACTGAGGGGCTCAGAACTGGACACAGCACTCAAGCTGTGGCCTAACCAGTGCCAAGTGCAAGGGAAGGATAACTTCCCTGGTCCTACTGGCAACACTATTCTTGAATTCAGACTGCCTTCCCTGAATATGCAATCTCTGTCCTCCTCATGAAGTAGCTACTTCAGCATAGGATATTTTTTAACAACTTCTCTTCTAAATTATTGTAACTAATTGTAGTAATGCTTTCTCTAAAATGTGTTGTATGTCCTTTCCCATCAGTACAAAGAAATAGTGGAGGTAATACCAGGAAAGCATGGTGCTTATGTGACAAACCAAAACCAGAGATGAAACATACTGACAAGTCAATCCATGCCATGGGCTCTTTGTATTCTATCTCTCACAAATGCCTTCTGCCGTCCAGCAACAATGCTTCAATACCTCAATCAGTTCATCTGTGTGGCTAGCAAGTATCTCTTACTCCATTCTGTGGATTAGATTTTCTTTAGTTGTATTGTTAGACAGTGTTTTACAACAGCAGCAGTAGTGTTGTTTATCGTCGGTATTTACACTGGGATTAATTATTTTTTGTTAGAACAGCTCAGAACTGTTCTCCACAGTAGAATCTGAGAGGAATTTGTAACTGCCCACTCTTCTCTAGTGTAGAAATGTATTCAGTTCTCATGTTGGCTTTTTGGAGTCTTCAGTAGGTCACCTGGGACAGTGGGACTAAAGCAGCTGAAAAAGTCAATTATTTGTGATAGGAAGCATTTTCTTTATGATAGGAGAAAATAATGGTGGGTTAGTACCCAAAGGGATTTGTTTCAGCACTTTAACAGGATCTGCTGTGTTCTTTCGTGTAACAGTCATACCCATGAAAAATCTTTGGGAAACTTCTTCCTTTTTTTATCTGATTACAACCCTTTAGCTAGTTAGCTGCTTTCTTTAAAGGTGCTCAAAAGCAGGGCTTTGAATTTAACAAGTTAATAGAACCAAACTGGAGATTCTTGGAAGACTGTGGAATAGGATGGTATAGGAGCAGCAGATATCCAGCAGCTCTGACTTAGTACGAACAATAAAATAAATAAAGCCAGGACTTCCACTAGAATTTCATAGCTCTAAGCAGCTTTTCTGACCAAAAAATACATGTCCACTGATGTTCTGTTGCTGGCAGTTCTATTTCAGGAAGTAGAAGTGTACATGAAAATACGAAAAGGCTACCAAAAATTAACCTTGGGATTACTAGTGTATCTTCAGACTTCAGCATTCTAGTTAAAATCTCAACATGTGTGACTGTTATTTAAAGCGAAAGAAATTTTCACAGATTTCATAGGAAATTATGACTTAGTACAAAAAATACTCATAAGGGCTCCCTTGTGTGCGGCACTACCTTAATTCCAATATATCTATATAGAAGGATTTGCTCAGTTATTGCAAGAAAAAGGAGAGCTTTTTCCTGATATGCCTTGCAGGAGATGTATAACGTGTGATAAAGAGTTTGCTTTATAAAAGAATTTCCTTTAGAGCCTAATGTGTAATTATCCATTACATAAATTGAAATGCAGTTTCTGGACTGCATGTATCAGTCCTCTTCTGTTACCCAACAATCACATTTGGTTTATAATTGCTAATTTTCTTCTGTCTCCTCTTAGAACAACCATTATATATCTTGTTCTCATCATCTCATTTTGAGCTGTTTTCTACCTTAAAGGACAGATAATTTTTTCAGCAGTTTAGTCTATCTGATAATTAGCATTTTTCTCATTTGTACAGCTTTATGAAAATTCAGCAAAACAGGTTACAACCTGTCTCTTATTTTCATTGTAATTGTAACTGTGAAGACATCTCTGGCTTTCTTGCCAGATTTTTCAGTCCCATGTATCATGCAGGTTGGCCCCTTCCAAAAGTGAATTCTAAAATGCAGCACGATTTGAGTTCTATTAGTACCTTTGAATAAAAATTTATATTTTGGACTTATTGCATGTAATTAAAACAAGCATAGTATTTTTTTTCTTTCTTAAGTGTTTGTACTGTAGGCTGCAGGAAATGTCACTGTTCTCATGAGCATTAATAGCACTGTTCGGAAGTTGGGAGTTCCTTCAGTATTTGTTCTTATCAACCTGGAATTACTTTGCATATCTGGGGAGGACAGTCTGGAGAGAGAAAAGTAAGAAACTGCGAGGCACAAAAGCAGATGTTTCACTGTCCTTCATTTTCTGTGATGAAATGAGTATTTTCTAAGTAAAACGCAGTTAGGAAAATCCTTTGGTAAATTTTGCCTGATACCAAGTATATCCTAGAATTATTTCCCCATTGTGCTTTAATAGTGACTGCAAGTTTAAAAGTAAAGCAACATAACCAGTTTGAGATTGCATCTGAAAGGAGAAAAACATGTGATTGAACATGACAGCATGATACACTGGAATGTCAAAATGCATACTAGGGAAAATCATATTTTGGTAAGCACAAGCATTTGTGCCTGTCTTGTCAGAACGGAAAAAAACTAGACAGAAGAGATCTGATCATATAAAAGAATTGCAGATAACAGTCCCATATTTTAAATGGATACATGCTAATTGTTTACACAGTAGGTTACTTTTTTCAGCACAGGAAGATTTCTAGATGTTATAGATAATATTTTCCTTTGTTTGTTAATCTTACACATTCAATACTGATTTATAGACAAACATATACTTTGGTACAAATAAAAGAAACATTTCTACTTATAAAGCTTCAGAGAAACCTTTTTTAACAATGCTTTTCAATATTCACTTGAGGAAAAAAGTGATGTTCCAAATATTACAGACTCTTAATGTTCAAGATGTGTATTTACTATTTGTAGTGTGAAATATATTTCCTAAATGAAATATATTTCATTAAAAGATAGGGTAAATCTTGATTATAGTTCACATCATTTTGAGATTTGGTTTTTTATTCCAGAAATAATGCAAGCTACTGTTTTGGAGCTACATTCTGCAGCAGAAGCTGTTCTACTGATTCTAGAAAAACTAGTAAGTCTCAGAGGCCAGTGAAAAACCTGTATTATTAGTTGGTCATATGCAGTTCTCCATGGATTTTTTATGAGCAATATTTTACTCAATAATTCAGAAAGTGCAGCTTCAGGCTTAACTGAGTGTATCTTTCATATGGGTTTGGATACAGCTGAAGGAAATTGTTACTGAAAATTGGAAACATGCAAAGAAATTGAAGGTGATTCTTTTATTTGAAGGAAGTTGCTGGTTTGGAAAGGATTGTCAACACTCATACGAAGGGAAAAGGTGACCACAAAAACACAATGCTTGTGCTTTTTTCAATTCAAAAGTTATAAATTTTAAAAGAAATGAGCAAGACTTGATAATGCCTTGCTGACAGGCTATCTGCTTTGCTAATTTTAGGTAGTTTTGCAGGGAGCTGTGTATGCATATATACATAGATGGCCCAAACAAAAACAACTCTTAGTGTTTTCAAGAATGTTTTGAGAACACTAAATATTACCTCAGAAGGTGAGACTTCCTTATGTTTATGATGTTTTCCTGAGTTTTTTCTAATTTAGATTAGTTTTAGGAGAAAAGCTGTCCAATTGTCAATTATATTTTTTAATAACTTTATTATTAAAATCTGCGTTTGGTCATCCAAATATAGGATCTGCAATAAAATGCAGTAACAGAATGCATAACTATTTGTCGTTCACTTTCTTTCTTTCTTTCTCATTTTTAAGATTTTTAAGATTTAAGTATGGAATCCAAGACTTTAACATGGTGGTGAAGTCAACTTTATGTAATAATACATGAATGCAATACAAATCAAAGAAAATACAGCATGGAAGTGAAGGAAAAAACATACGCTATTCAAATTCCTGCATAGGTTAATAACTGAGGCTTTAAAAGAACATCCTAACAATAAATGGGTTTGAATTCAGTTTATTAGAAAGTGAATGTTTTACTTTGTCTTATTTTCCCTTCTTATTAAAAAATGTGTGAAACCATGGAGACATGTTACTTCCTGTCTTTAAGGTTAGCAAGAGAGAAAACATGTTCCACATGACTTATTTAAGTTTTAATTTGTTGTTGTTTTTTTTTTTTCCTGTGGTATACCAATTTTCTGATACACAACTTTCCATTGAAGGTTTAAATGCTATCCCTTCTTATTTGAATGTTGAACTCACTTTACAGAGACAATACCAAATACATGTGTGTGCACAGTATATAAATCACAGCATTCACTTTGTAGAATCTAGAATCCAATGACAGGAACCAACATTCAGCTCTGCACATCCAGCTTTGGATTTGTTCCAAATGTTGATTATCTGTTAATCAACTCGAATAAACCTGAAGCTGAGTATCACATGAGACATGAAAAGGACTATTTTTAGATTCAGAGACAGTCAACCTTAAGGCTGAATAAAAATTCGAGATATGAGTTGCTATAATATTGGAAGAATAATTTTATAAAATATTTTTAAAATATGGAAGTATATTTTTAGTTGTGCAAGATTGAGATTTTGCTGGGTTTAGAGAGCATTGTTTTACCAGGTTTTAATTTTTCTATTCTTTTATCTTTACTCCTAACAGAATCAATGAAGTATCTAATATGATAAATGACTTAGGAAAATGTAGACAAATATACAATATTCTGCTGGAAAAACTGATTACTTTTCACAAATTGGATGGATGGCTCAGATTTCATTTTACTCCTTTGAAAACTGAATCTGGATCTCACCCAATTTTCCTTCAGACCAACAGAATGATGTAATTTTTTTTACTCTTGTGGTAATTGTGAAAGCGATGATTCTCTCTCTATTCTAAGGTGGTTTTCACTAACAAAATGAAAAGAGTGTTTAACTAGAAAAGCCATATTTTGTACCAGTTTATCTGAAATGCAGTCTGAACTTTTCAAGGTTGAATAACAAATTAAGAGCAGTGCAAGAAAAAAAAATTCTAAGAGATTAGACTGAAATAATGCTTGTTGCTTGTCTTGAACATCAATAAGGAAATTAAAAATGGTCATCAGAAAAAAAAAGGAGAAAATTCCTAATTTTTCATAAATAAATATTTTAACTGACTGGTAGCTCTTGTCTCATCTATCCATTGAAGTTAGACTGTATCTTTGACTGTAAACTTTTCCACTAAAAAGAACTTGTTTCTCTAAAAGAATTTTGGGATTGCTAGATTCCTTGTAAATAGTAGAGTACTGTGGACCATATAATAACTTTGCACTGGACTGATGTTATGCGTCTATTTTACTTATGCTTGTGTTTGGTCTACATCAAGCGTTTCAGTTAGCTTTCATGTGAAAAGAAAGAAAAAGGCAAAGGATCCTGAGCCATGAAGTTTCAGCACCAGTCCGGGTAATAGTGCCAAATTGGCAGGGTATGTACAATCTGTCGTCTGTCAAGCTGTTGCATTTTATGACCAGCAATTCCTTGTTAGCCATCTGTCTAAATCTTTTTCACATCCTGTGGTTATATTAGTTTCATAGTTAATTTTAAAATATGTGAACAAAATGTTACTAACCTAATGCACGTTAAGAGTAAACGAATAGATAAATCCATATGGTGCTAGGCTAGGAAGCTTTTACAACTGTGTCCTTGACCTGTAGCATATTTGACAGTGGATAATTAAGCAGATCTATTAGCCAGAGAATCTCTTTACAGAAAATCCATGGAACTGAAATGTTCAGCCCCTGCAACTGTGTACCTAATAACTTTTTAGTGTATCTGGATCAAATCCTAAAGAAGTATTTAGGTTATATCATCATCACTGTGAACAGTTTAGTTCTATGCACAGTATTTTATCAAGTATCATGTTATTTAAACTTCATCTGAGCCAAAGTTTGTCAAAGCTCAAGAGCTCAAGATTAAGTTTGCTTCTGATGGGTCTTTCCCTATCTAGTCATTGGAATTAGGATGTTCAGAGATTTGATCTGCTTTTAGAAATGTAGCTATAACTGTAAGCTCAATTTTAATATAGCATAGTTAATTGTAAAAAAAAAAAAAGGAAAATTTTTCTAGTGAGTATAGTCATGAAAAACATTGCCTTCCCAGCTGTTGATCTGGAACATGCACTGAGACTAGTGGTCAACTGTGTAGCATATATGCCTGTGGACAACAGCTGAAGAAGCTCATGAGAAAAACAAGAAAACAAGCAAGTGCAAAATCCTTTCTGAATATCTGACTGCTGCCTTAAAACAAATATTTGAAGTGTGCTTATTGACTGTCAGGAAGAAGAGGAAATATGCATGGATTCATGACTTGCACTTCGTCTCTGGTTTTGACCCTGCATTTCAATATTGTATAGTATGTTTAAAAAAAATAAATAAAAACAATCCCACTCAGCAGTTAGTGTTTAAACCGTGTGTTTCTTACGGTGTACAGGACCTAAAACCTAAGAGTCAAATACTAAAATTTATGACAGAAATCCATGTGACATTTAAAAGCTAAAGTTAATTCCAGATAATCTAAAGATCCTATAACTAAAGTATATTAATGATTTATGAAATGGAAACAAGATCATAAACCCTTACAGGTAACTGTGAGGTCTCATGTATCATATTGAAAATCATAGGCATATTGAAAAAAGTTGATTATAAACTGTCCTTGGATGTGTTTAAGGATAGGTTAGATGATGAACTTAGTGGTATGGTTTAGATGGTTTAACTGGCTTAGATGGTATAGATGTTAGACTGATGTTGGATAGGTTGTTAACCTAGGTAAAGGTTGGACTTGATGATCTCCATGGTCTTTTCCAACTTTTAATTCTGTGTGTAATAATTTGTACTGTTTCTGATAATTGTATTAGTTTTGAGGAGTAAGTTGTTACAAAGAGTTAGGGTCAATAAGTTTTAGTGAGTTTTGGATGTTTTACTGCTTTCTGTATGCAAAGGGCCCATTAGCCATTATTGGCCATTACCTTATAATTTTTTCCTGAGTCTGATATACCAACCACAAGCCAGTTAAAAATAAATCATGGCAACCTTAGTATTCCATTTGGAAGACAGTTCTGGGCCCCTCAGTTTAAGAAAGATGTTGAGTTGCTGGAATGTGTCCAGAGAAAGGCAACGAGGATGGTGAAGGGGCTGGAGCACAAGCCCTGTGAGGAACGGCTGAGGCAGCTGGGGTTGTTCAGCCTGGAGAAGAGGAGGCTCAGGGGTGACCTTATTGCTGTCTGTAACTACCTGAAAGGAGGCTGTAGTCAGGCGGGGGTCGGTCTCTTCTCTCAGGCTCCCAGTAACAGGACGAGAGGACACAGTCTTAGGCTGCATCAGGGGAGGTTTAGGTTGGATATTAGAAGAAACTTTTTCACAGAGTGATCCCCCATTGGAATGGGCTTCTCAGGGAGGTGGTGGAGTCACTGTCCCTGGATGTGTTTAAGGATAGGTTGGCTGAGGAACTTAGTGACATGGTTTAGATGGTTTAGATGGTGGATTGGTGTTGGATAGGTTGTTAAGTTAGGTAAAAGGTTGGACTTGATGATCTCTGTGGTCTTTTCCAATCTTGTTAATTCTGTGTAATTCTGTGTGTGTAATTGCAGCATAGAAGGCCTCGAGGAATAGGGATCAGCTCTAACATCCTGCCATCTCGTGTTTTTAATTGCAAAGTGCACACTTTCTCCATTACTTTGAATACTATTATTTTCCTCTTGCAAACTATATGCTTTAAAAAGAAAACAGTAAGTTTTGTTTTGGTTGATTGTTTTTTGCTTTTTTTTTTTTTTTTAATCTTTAGTTACGATATTAGTATGATACTGAATTGAAGATGAAGATTAAGCATAAATAGTAAAACTTCCATAAGACTTTTAGTTAGGAGTATAACTTCCTTCCTTGACCTGTCCCTGGTCCTTATATATTTGTTGAATAGACTGAATTTGTTGAATCTGGGTCAGGAATGTAAGACTGAGTAATATTCCTACCAATGATTTCCTTTGTATAAACAACTTTAGATACAATGATCATTAAATTGGAGAAGCAAATATAGCAGCACTCACAGGAGACTCACTTGCCTGTTCCAGAGCCAGTGAAATGTCACATACCTGGCAAGTGTGTGACTTATTTTTTCTGAAGAGTCTGTCAGAAGAAAGAAAATCACATAGAGGAGTATCAATTGACTATATTTTTATATATATATAAAAAAAAAAAATGTAGTCTTGGCAAGACAAATTGGCTGAATGTAGACAAGTTTGGTCCTGGTTAAATGCCATGTCAAATGTCACCCTCTCACGTGTGTATGCTGCTGCATGAAGTCGTACATTGAAACTCTGCCTTGCTACTGCTTCATCTGAACAATTTGTACAGCTTACTTTCCCTGAAGGCATTAATATGGGAATTTATTCCTGAATGTGTCTGTATTCTGAGACAAAAACAGAAACAGTGTGAGTTATTTCCTCATTTCTCACTTCATGCTTGAAGTTTTAGCTGTGGCATCTGTATGGAAAACTGCCTTTCTTCAATTAACTCTAAGGAAGTTACTATTTCTACTCTTTTCGAAAGAAGTTTACTTGACTTTTTCAGATATTATCAATTTTTTTCAACTTTGTTCTCTTTAAGTTTTCTCTCTGCTCTGTAACATCTACTCATATTGCATCTGCCTGCTTTACTGTCTCATCTTTTCTGTATTCATTCTCTATTGCTCTTTTTCCTCACTACTTTTGTTTCATTCTCCAAACTTTAAAATTTCTCGTGTGTTTGCAACACCAAGTATTTTCACACCAAGAATTTTCTTTAATTCAAAGTGGCAAATATCCAAACTTTTAAATTCTGCTTGTTATATGTAGCTGGATATACCACTGGTCTTATTTCTTATATTATTTTTATTCACCTGTAGCCTTTAGAATTACTATTCTTAATGCAGGAAGTTTTTAATTCCATACAGTCCCTACACCCACAATAGTTTGTGTCACTTGGGCTTTCAGTTGTCAAGATTGCCTTACAGTTGGCAATGGTTTAGAACATGTTAGATGTTGCAAACCATCCTAGTGGCAAATATAGATAAATTACATTATCTAGCCAAGTGACTGAACTCCAGTAGATGAACTATTGTTAATCAATCAAAATTGTCTGTGACTGGGGGACTTTTCAATAGAGTCTAAATCAGGGATATTGCTACATATATTCTGACCTTGACCTCTGCTTTTTTCTTATTTTTTGTTTCCTGGACATTAGTTACAAGTTGACATTCGTTTGTCCTTCATACTGTTAGAGAATTCATTCAGTTCTGGTGACAAAATGTTCCATTTATCTATTGAGAAGTCAAAAACAGACACATATTCTATACTGATGTGTGTGTGGATGCTTTGAGACCCCTCTAAATTGTAATCACTTCGCAATATTCAAATGTGACACCATAATGTCCAGCATACACTAGTTACAAAGTCCTTATGGGATTTTATGGTATTCTGGCACTTTTATTTTTGCAGTTCAAGCTCAACGAAGCTTTAACTTTCTTAGTATTAACTCCCTTTGCGCATATTTGTGTAATTGTTAATGCTTTAAAGCTGAAAAGAAAGTGCTGTTTTAAGTATTTATTAGTGATCTATTTGTGACTTGTTTGTACAATATCAGTAGAAATTAGATTTTAATATTCTTATTAAAATTAATCATAGTTACTTGGACATGGAATTTCTGTTGGATGAGGAAGCCAGGTATTTTTAAGTTATACCAGATACTGTTAGTCTGTCTTCTTTCAAGGAGCTTGTTTTGTACTTTTGTACTGTATTTTGTACTTATCTAATACAAATGTAAGTAGAAAACTGTTGCTAAGTGAAGCTACAATGTCTGTATTTCCTTCTGAGGTGTTCCAAAAAGATCTTAACATGCATGTTCTATATCACCCACATTTTTATAAAACACTGAACTAAATCTGAGTGTTAGCCAAGCTGACGCAAGTCCGTGTAGCGACTGCGTGCAGGACTGTAAGGTGTCCAACAGTCCTATATGGTCAGAGCCACTTTTCATGGTCCAGCTGGCTTACCAGTCTTTCTAGAACATAGGAATATTATCCTGAATATACGCATAGTTAAAAATTCTTCCCATAGTAAAAAGACAGTATTGTGCATAGAAATACAGTCCAGGACCCTGTGCCTTCTTTACACCGATAGTAAGAATACCACCATAGCTATTTAGTTTGTTTTACTACAGGTTTCAGATTAAATAATTTTAGGGCCATCCCTACTGAAGGACAGAAGTGCCAGATCAGCATAGTCTGTTCAATAGATGTAAATTGAGTGACTTTGAGATCTCTGAAGTCATGAAATTGCCGCATTATTTTAGCCCTCTGAGATAATTAGAGACACAATCCATTTACACTGTTGCACCATCTCTTGGTCCTTGAGATGTCAAGGCTCACTTCAGCTGCCAACTAAACTATCCAAAGGCTTTAATTAGAGATCCTCTGCAGTTGCCAGATGTTATTTTCTTCTTCCTACTATGAACGGGCACATTATGACAGCTTGCTCTTTTATACTTCTTCAATTTATTGACTTTTTCTTTTTTTCATCAGATCTTTTGTTTGCCCCTACCAGACCTTGGTTTCTTCTCTTTATTTATATATGTACACTCTGGGTATAGGCAATATGAATAATAAAAACATGGACTGAAAGTGATCACATTTCTTTGACTATTGATACGACTGAGCATGTGTGCAGTGCTTCAAGAACTTCCTGACTTACAGCTTTAGAGTAGAAACTCTGTCCCAAAGGAATTAAAAGCTTCACAAACTGAAAATTTGCATAAGAATATTTTGCACAGAAGATACAACTGTTATTCATCTGAAACCAATATATCATCCCCCCCAAAATATTGAATTTTTATATAACCTTTTGTCCTAGAAAAATGGGGCTGTATCTACATTTCAAAAAATCAGTGAATTGTGGAACAGTTTTGGTTGGAAAGAGCCAATCGAAGGCATCAGTTACACTCTCCTTTACCTTTTCTGCTTTAGGCTGAAATAAAGCTGTGCTTTCAGCTTCCTCTTACCTTAGTTTTGGAAACTTCCCACCCAGTTCCATGTGCTGGTGCATACTCAGTTTGCATTCTGTGGTATGGAACTTCCCTGAGGACTACACATCTGCCTTGAACAGTGCTTCACTTTAGCCCTGGCCCCAGGGACCAGAGAGGCCATTAAGCAGATATGATCAGGAGAGGCTGAGATGAAGAAGGTTTTGAGTAACTCAGGCTTTCATCTCACAAGGTTTTGAGATTATCACAAAGATCGATTTTATGGTCAGAAATTATAAATATATAGTCAGTTTATGGGCATTAAATGTTCTTTACAACACTTTTGTTAAGTGGAAGCAGAATTCATGACTTTGGTCTGAATACAGAAAGCGCAGAGAAATAAAATATTTTTAATCAAGTTCTCTAAACAAAGAAAATATTTAGAAAGCCAGCCTTCTTATTTTATAATTAGTCTTGTTAATCAGTAAATTTGTTCAGCTTAATTGAGGAAGACTTAATACTTAAATGTGTTTCTGACGTGAAGATTTGTGAATTCTGACGTAGGTAAAACGTGTGTTTTTGTGTCTGTCACCTCCATATATTGTGCACTTACCTCTGCACTGCAGAAAGAAGTGAGTTCCCACAAATTTAGAGTATTGCAAATGGATTTGTTGAAGTTAGTATCAAAAGAGTAAACTCACACTGCATGAGTTCTCCTGTACAACATTGGCCTTAAAGGTCATGTTTTCAACATACTTGTATTTGTGGGCACTCTTCTTTGTCAAGAAGTCATCAGTTAGTTGTGTTATCTTGGCTTTACTGCACTGATTTGTGCCACCTGAGGGTCTAACTCACAAAACTTAAAAGGATTGTAGTTCCAAAGGGAATTGTTTTAGCAACTGATGCTTTTTGAAAAATTAAACTAACCTCACTTGCACTCCATTCTTTCTAGGGATACTATAATCCATCTAAAAACTTAGGCTGCAGTAGGTTTTAACACAGTGGATTCTTGTATACTTTTCTGATAGGCATTGATTACTAAATCCCCTACTATTTGATCCCCACTCTGCTATTACTTGGCATCTATTATTTGTGATTTTGAAACATTTTTAATGTGTGTCATCTACTGACCTTTAGAGATGCAGTTGCTGAGAAGTGATATTTTCTGCAGGACAAAATAGGAGTAGCCAGAAGCTGGTAGGGTTTCGCAAGGTTCAATCTGCAGCATTAAGGGTCTCTTTTAAATCTTCTTGGATACTCTAGTTAAAGAAAAATAATGGGAGAAATGAATAGAGATGATTTTGAAAGCTAAGAAATTCCTACATCTTTGTGTTTGTTTAAATATACTTCCCAGAACATAATTAATTTTCCAGCCATTTAAAAAATACTTTAGTCCCTTTGTTAAAAGGTGCCTTCAAATGTTTCTGTATACTGTAGGAAAACGTTTACTGACAGATTTTTAGGGGTGAATACAATGTGCTTACAAAGCTGCATCTATTGTGTGAAATCACACTGCTATGTTTACTAAAAGCTGAACATCACTTATTTGTATGGACAGTTTTCTGTTAACTTCCCCAACTAGATACAATCCAGCTGTTCAATAACACAATCTGAGCTACAGTAATATACTTTGGATCAACAAAACTTGGTTGATATCAGTAAAAATATGCAGTAGATGAGGTTACATTGCTGCTTACTCAGTTGCTTACTAAAATTTTTATTATTCTTCACACTGACTGAAGCTCTTACAGGTGAAATTTCACAAACTGACATTTTAGAGAATTATACTGTGCTACCAGTAAAATCGTTAGCATTTAGACTTTTTGGCATGTCCACTATCAAAACCAACACGAATCCAAAGTGCTGAGAACAGCATGAAGCTACATAAATATTTTCCTCCCCCAGGTTTCATAAATATATACTTGGTGTATATATACATAATATACTTTTGAACAAGGTATTATACCTATACCTGCAGTGCACAGGACAATGTATACAGGGATGTTTGCATGCATTCTGGTAGCAGGAAAACTGCAGTGGTAATTAGCTGAGCCTGAGAACAACCAACATTGAATGATTATGCCTGTCAAAATGTAATCATCTACAAGAATTGTGATGGCTTCTGTGACTTCTTTAGTAGCCTTTATCCAGCTGCATATAAATATTAGTTAGAGAAAATGTCATTCAAATCATGCTGCTGACAAGGTCATTAGATCCTTCATGTTATACTCTTTTGGAATATCAGAGCAATATTTCTTGGCTTATGATTCCAGCTGTACTACACACACACACAAAAAAAAATGATAATATAACAAAAGATAGAAAAGAAATAAAGACAGGGGAGAGAGGGAAGAAAAGACAACCTTTAAAGCTACTTAATAGCAAGGTGTTATAAAATGGATTTATAAAGGAATTGGATTGCACTAGTGTATCATTCTAGAATAAACATCTAAATCTGATCTTTCTTAATCTAAAGATTTATGACAATGACAGCCAAAACAATATTTTTTAACTCAGGTATGGGCATACAAGTTTTTTACTTGCATCCTTCTTTTGCAGACATCTGTTGGCATTATTTAAAAATTCAACTACGTATTCATATCTCCAAAATAGCAGTTTTCTTGATACAACTTAATACACAGTTTATTACCACTGTGCCCCTAGTTGCAATTGTACTGCTAAATATGTAACAAAATCAGTTAAGTTAGAGAATAAAGGGGAGGATGAGAAACTGTCCTTACCTATTTCCAGGGAAATGTTTGGGTAAAGGTTCAGGGATCCTAGTTAGTGCCGTGCTCTGTTTGACTTTTTAGAAAAAAATTTCTATTTTGAAAACTGAGCTTTTACACCTTCAGTTTTAGTGTGAATGTTTCTTTTCTGAGTTGCTATGGGTTTATAAGGCTAGGTGTTTTTATCATACCCATCTGTTGTCCCTGCTAGGTCAAGCTTCATAGTCTTTAAATCTTCTTCTAGTCTTAAATCTTCTTATTGTCTTCTAGCCTTTCTCCAAGTTGTCAACAACTTTCTTGGAACTAATATTACAGCTAAAATTGTATTAAAACTTAATGGAAGGACCAATTAATAGACTAAACACCCCACTGCTTAGAGGGGATTTTAAAGAAAAAAAAATTAGAGAGTCAGCAACTATCAAACGATAAATTGGGTTTTTTTCTTCATTAAATGAAAGGTTCTCTGATCCGTCTGATTATCATTCAGGTACATTTTCTATGATTCTGTAAACATATTTTGTACTTTCGTTAACCACAATTCCACACATAATGGTAGCATTTATTGTCTACTATTTGCAATTATGAAGTGTATTAAAAATTCTTTTTCATCTAATAGTGTGTGTAGGGACATTAAATAAAAGATCAGTAGAGTAAAAATAAATTAAGAATTTGGTACCTTAGTCTATTAATCTATTTTCCTTCTCTGAGGACTGTGTTAGAAAGGAGAATGAACTGGTAGCTATGAGTACTTTCCATAAGCTTCCACGTTTCCATAAACTTCCACATAACCAAGTACCAGAGCTACGTTTCCATTCTTGTGCTGGTGTCAGTTGTTTCTTATGAAAACAAGTCATCTGTGGCAATTAACTGGAATCTTTTTGATATCAAGAACTCTTTCTGATGTTCCCCCACTTCAGTGCTGGAAATCAAATACCACCTTAATTATCAGTGACCTGTCGTTCCCTAAATAACATCTGAAAAGAAAGAAAAGGTATTTAACAAGGAAGTAGGTCCAATCAGCCCATGAGTCTGACTTCACTGTGTTTTACATAGATGTAAAATGCTTCTGTCACCCTGAGCACCTATTCCTAACCACCTCCAGCTTCAGCAGGACCTGGTATTCATATCATGTATTTGTCCATGATCTCTGCTGAAGCTGGAGAATAGAGGGTGTTGAGTAAGGAATTAAATTTCAGTTAAGGAAAAAAAAAAAAGGCATTTTTTCCTTTACATTACAAAGCCAGGTAAAATTGATTTAAAGCCATAATTATGCAAACCTCTAAACTTCACCTGAAGATCAAGTAATGCATAAATGTTCTACTCCCATATCAGCACACTACATTGTAGATTACTCATTATATAAACCTAACCTCTTGTTTTGTAATGTTTCCTGTAGATCAGTTTTGCTTCTGAGTATACTAATTGATAAAGGAATGCATGCAAGGATAACTTACGTTGGCAATCTTTGAAGAATGAATGAATGAATGTGTACTTTGTTACATTAATAAACAGTAATTCTTTTATATGCCTATATTTGACTCTTTTTTTTATTCTATTTAGGGAAGGATTTCTTGTAAGAAACTCCAGCATTGTCTATCCAAATATTTATTCATTCACAGACCTTATATAAAGAATTTCAGATGAAGCTGAACTTACAATCAAAGTGCTGTTCTTTTTAATATTTTTAATTTGCATAAATTTAGTCTGGGTGGAAAAGAATATTAACAGGTGTCTGCCTTACTAAAAGCCATTGAGTTCTGTATTTTAAAATACTTACCTACACTTTATTAGAAACAGTGCACTTCCTATATTTTATATTTAGCTTCTACTATGTGCAGCTGCCTAATATTGCCAAACAAAACAATGAGAAAACATCTATCAAAGGTAAAAATTTGTCATATAATTAAAAATGCAAAATTCATCTTAATAAAGATTGCAAAAGAAATTATTCAGTCATACTTTTCTAATGTACTAGAATATGCAGATTTCGAGGTTGCACACATTCTCTCGGGGAAATGTACTTTTGATATTTAACCCACTGCTGAACGGCAGAATAATTAACTTGTTAACTACTTGTACAAGTAATCTGAATAAGGTATCACTTTTGTAATAGTTCTAAGAAATAGCTCATGGCAAGAAGTCAGTACATGGTTCATCGCTGATTACAAGACAAGGACACAATTCAGTTAAAGCGAACTTTGAAGTCAGTGGTTTTGAATGAGGGCAGAAAGAAATTCCTAAGAAATTAAAAAGCTTGGAGAGTAATTTCTCTGTAACATTATATATCTTTATATCATTTTAAGCTCTCCAGTGCCTTTGTAGTATTCACTTTTCTGTCATATATTTCCTTCCTGAAGTTGAATTCGGTTTGAAAGCCCTAAACAATAAGTTGTTTCATCTTTTCATACAACTTTGGTGTCTTGATGGAGAGCAAAATGTTCTAGTTTTGTGCTTAGAGTTGATTTTATGAGACCACGACTTACAGGAACCCTAAAGCACATTTTAAAATGAATCTTACTCATTTCTGTGCAATTACAGCAGTGAATTTTTTATTCTTTAGGCTATATATTAATTCATATCCCTCTTCAGTAGGTTGAGGACTTTGTAACCATGGCAATTTTGTCACATTACAATTTTAATTCTTTAGGAAAACAACCCAAAGAACTTAGCTAGCAAGCACTGGACCTGTTTTCTCTGTACAGCTATGAGTTCGAAGACAGAAGCTTTAGTATTTTCTTAGATTTCTCATTCTTCTAATTAGAAGGAAACTTTCAAGGTCTTGTAGAATGTGTTTTTAATATAGAATCACTAATTAATGGCACTGCAAAGGCTGCAGTATAAACAATATTTATAGATAACATATAGAAAGCATGTAAACTGTAAGTATACTTTTTATTGGCCTTGGCAGAGCTGTTCCTTCAACAAGACTTACTGTTTGCCATCTTGCAGTCAGGAAGCTGAAACATCAGAAAATGTACATATTGCTCTAAGCTAAACATACGGAGCCAAGGAATATTACAGAAAACGATACACCTTAAAAGAACAATTAAAGCACCACTGTCGAGATTTGAATGAAAATGAGCCCTTCACCTAGCTTGAGAGAGAGAGAATTGCAGCTCTCTGTGATTGTTTAAAGCAGAGCAGATGGATCTGTTCCAGCTCCTGCTTTGCTCAGTTTATTGCAAAACAAAGGATTTGCATAAAACCAACATAATTTTTCCCAATTAAAGGGATGCTTCCCAGTTCCTAGATCTAAGAGGGAAGGTTGATTGAGCTCTGACTGGGTGCCTGGCTCTTTGCTGTTCTGCAGCCTGGCTCCTGGGAGCCAGCACAAATACAGGCAGTGCACCAAGGGTCAGGTTAGCCTGTCTCAAATACCCAGGCAGCTAGAAAGAGCAAGAGCAAGCTCTTCATCTCTGATGGTTAGCTGCTGAATAAATGCTTCTCAACATACACACGCTGATCTTGCTAACAGCAATAAAAGACAGAAAGGCTTGCAAATGAAGTGGGTTAGTTGCAATTATAAATTTTAAAAGCATTTGATGGAAGATACATAAAATACTTGGAATTGCCCATGTGAAAGTAGGTGGCACTGTTACTCCAACTCTAAATGGAGTCCCTGGCTTGTCGTCTTCAGCAGAAGCCAGGAACTGGATGGAAATGAAAGCTGGACACTTCACATTAGCTCTGTGTATACTATTGTCTGTGGAAATAGTTTAATTTTTCTCTATCCTGTGAAATAAACTCAGGATTCTGTTTCTGAGGCAACAATTTTATTATTTCTTATTAATCATATTTATTTCAAGTGTTCATTGTTACAGTTCCCAAGCTCAGGGATAACTAGAATTATTTCTAGAAAGTGAAATAGTTATTTCTGGGAAAGTTAGAAGAAAATGAGACAAAAATTAATCAATGCTGAAAGCATATGCTTAAACAAAAATAATAAATCGTATATATAAATAAATAATTATATAAAAGCAGGCTCATTTATACATGAATGAAGCATGAGGTTTTTATTTTGATTTCAAATCGTGTGGACCTCTAGAGAGCATTGTGGAAGTGATTATGTTTTAATACAATTTTATTTTTTAAGCAGAATTTTGAGAACCTCACATACTGCAGAAGTTAGTATGTTTTAGTACACAGCTTCCTCAGTTTACAAGTGTATGCAATACAATGAATGTTAATTATAGTAAAGGACAGGACTAAATGTGTTGTAAGTGTTGAATTGCTACACAATCAGATAAAAAGGGGTAAAACAAATGCTCTTGGGGAAGAGTTTCTTGTTGTTTATGCCCTTTAGATTTGAAGACTTGGCAAACCTGCTGTGTGCCTGCTGCCTGGAAAACACGTTTTTCTTTTTTATCAGTCTAACTTAGGTTCTGATTTTTTGAGCCAGAGAAGGATAAAGCAGCTTTAGCTCTTCCATTAACACCAGCTGGGGCCTGCATCTCATAATGTGTGGATGCACAGTTTCATCCCACCATATCTGATCTGCAACAACCTGAAATCTTTGCCAGTAGTACCATAACTTACTAAAAGTTATTTATGCCAAATATCTCCTTAATTATTTGGTTTTCTGTTTGTTTCTTTTCTCTGTGACATTTTTGCTTTAATACTACACAATCAAAAAGGCTAAAATCAAGGAAGGGAACAGGCATGCGTAACACGCAAGAAACAATACAAATAACCTTCTTATCTGTGATATGCTAAGAATTCTCAGAGAACAGATAAGGGAAAATGTTTTACTTGCTTCACTAAATCTTAAAAAGCCCACTATGAAAACATTATAAATAAATAAGTAGTCAGTTCAATGGCAAATTTGTTGAAACATCTCTTGGTGTATCAGCATAAATGCATACAATTCAAGACCTCTGTAGTTCCTAACCTTAGTATAATTCATCTCTGCTTGACTTTTACGCTAATATACTTTGATAGCTTTTCAGGTTATTATCATATAGCTGTTGCAAAGTATTCTCATTAACTTCAGTTTCTGAACACTGGATCCAATACTGCTTTTGAGGTGAGACTCAGCCAACCTCCCATCAACTTCTAGCATACCGAGGTAACCCACTGACGGCCATGTATTTACCAACAGCTCATACATTTCTCAGTCAGTGTTTTGTTTCTTGGGCTTTTTCTGTAAACGGTTTTCTGTCTTGTAGAGAGCAGATATTCACTTTCCTCCCCCTCAGTCTTCAGGGCTTCTCTGGTCATTCATTTATCACCAGCAGAATGAAGAACTGCTGTTACAGGCCACTGTCAAAGGTTTTTTTCTTACTGGAAGGGATAATACGTAATTTGCTTTTTTAGAGTGGGAATAAAAGCCACTGCATCCAAATGGTTTCTTTAGCTGCAGTGTTAGAAGTCCATGTTTATCTAGATATTAAGCAAAGGACCCAGCTGGTTTGTCTTCAAAGATAAACTAGAGGAAAGCTTCCACTTTGAGCTCAATGTTTTCCCTAGTTAAAATTTTTGAAAATGTTAAATCGAAGTAGTGTTGAAAGATGGGAGATGTCAGAGAAAACTTAATGTCTGCGTTGTAGTGAGGGCCGAGGTGGAAAGCAAATCTGCAGAATGTTGTTTCTTCACTTGTGGTAACACTTGCTAAAGAAAACATGCTGTAGGCAGAGTTATAGGGTATTAGAGCACTTCCAGACTTTTCAGCCCAGATCTGTGCTAGCTCTACAGCTCTGTTATCTTGCAGATACGAAGCCAGAAACAAATGCAGATGTGAATAAAATGGTATTTAATGTTTTGGAGTTTGTTTCGTTGCATTCCCAGCACATAAGATTAAGAGAGCTTTACCCTGTGGGAACTTACCTTTAGTGACAGGATGCTTTTTATCTGCCACAATATTATGAGTCTTACATTATGTGTTGCAAGCCTTTCTACTTTCCGCTCTTTGGTTTCTTTAAGCACTACACTTGACATTTAACTTACTAAATTGTTAGTCTGTGAAGTTAGCCAAGGTAGCACATCCTGACAATAATGGCATTATACCATAAAGCTGTTCAGAAGAAGTTTCAGGCTGTGTCTAAACCATCTCGATTGCCTCAGCAATGAGGTCAAGTGATAGGGAATGGTTTGTGTTCATATTTTTACAAGTTGGAAGAGGCAATTCACATCCATAATACAAATCATAATCACAGGATTGCTGTGCATATGAGTTGTTTGATTCTTTTTGCATCTTCTTTTCTCTGAGGACACTGCCTTCCTGCCCAAGGGTCACAAGCACTGGTGAGATCAGTGTAGTTGAGAGCACTTGACACATTTGTGCTTGGTCATGAAGCAGTCTACACGGATCCCTTGGCTGTTGGCAATGGATTCCTTCATGGCTGATTCTGTGTGTGTATTTCATAGGCTGACCACAAGTTCACAGTGTCACTATGGTCTGCTAAACCCTTCAAAACTTGTGCAGAACCCCCAATGAGCTTTACATCACTAATGAGTGCTGGGAGTTAGGAAATGCTAGGGTACTCCTTTATGCAGTATTACAGTGAGTCCATTTCCCTGGGCAAGTGCTTGGCTCCTAGAAATGCACAAGGAAAGCCTATCCTCAGTCACTATCTCTTTGCTCTCACCTTGAGCAATGTCCTAAGTGTGAAGGAACAGAAAGGATCTAAAAGGTATCTAGCCTCAGCT
>VXBA01004774.1:107409-137619 GCA_013399895.1 Serilophus lunatus | reverse complement strand
CCCCCCAGCACACCCCCTGGAAGTTTTAAGCTTTTGTTTTTAATGTTTGTAGGAACTGAATTTTCACTAAGAAGTTTGTGCTTTTATCCCAAAGACACTCTGAGAACAGATGATAAATAACACTTAACAACATGACAGCAAGCTTTCCCTCTTCTTCTTTCAGTTTCCTTTAGTTACATTTCTCTCATCTCAACATGCTTTCATTCTCCCCACACAGAAATTTGAAATGGTTGCCATATCTCTTAATAAGATGGAGCTAATCAGTCACAACAAAGATCATTACAGAAAATGATAATGGCAAAAGCATTTATTTGAGTGCTTTCATTATGTCTGCTGGAGAACTCATTTAAAACCACTGGGTCTAACCCAGAGCACAAATCATGCCTCCTCCTGCTCTGTGCTGAGCTCAGACTTCAGCGACACAACATGGTTTATCAGCTGGAGGTGAAAGGTAGAATGGTTAATGTCACAAGGGGTAAAGGTTGGTACAAAATTATTATCCCATGTTTATTTGTTGGATGTTAACATAGGTAGATGTAGCTGAAATAACCGGTTTCTGGTTGTTTTCAGCTGTGAGGCTATAAAGAGTGGTGCCATTTCTTTACAGGTAGGTCCCAGATTGTTTATATCTTTAGAGACATAATTAGTAAGTCATGATTCTTTCCTATCTGCTGGTCAACAGGAAAAACTTACTTTGTAAGACATGCATTATACTTCTTTTTAGTATATATAATCTACCACATCCAGATGCCTGCCCTTGTGCTGTTGCTCTGAATGAGCACATAGTGATTTAAAAAAAAAAAAAAAAAATCAAGTAAAAACCTGTGGAGAGAGGATGCAATTTCTGACCATGATGTTGCAGAGATTGTGAAGTAGAGTTGAGGCAAACTTAATGCTGCTGTGCTTAGGAATATAGTAAACAAAAACATTCAGAAAGAACCAGTAGAAGAGAAAAAAAACCTTCTGAATTTCATGTAGCATCCTAAATTGGCTACTCAGCATTTCTCCTAGGCTGAACCTGAGTTCTCCATCTAAATCCATATGTGGGAGAGAAGTGAAGCAAATGATTGTGGTCCTAGTCACAACACTTTAATCACCCACCACAAAAACAGCAAAAGAGGTTTTATAAGGAGGTAAGAGGAGGGAGATGAAGGACTTGAATGACAAGCAAGCTTTACATGTTGACTTGATTTAGAATTATCTTGAGTTTTTTTCAGCTGATGTCAAAAAGGGTTTTGGCTATATTACATGGGCCAAGAGAAAATTATTTGAAATTGTTTTGAAACCAGTTGAAAAAGCATTCTTGCTTAATAGAGATGGATAGGACAAATCTTTGTGGTTTTCATAAAGAAATGATCTAGTACTTTTTCGTGTTTAGTTTTGAACTCCTAGTTCATTGCCCTAAGAAATGAAAATGGCCAGAAATATTGGAGGCTTAGTCTTTGAAATCTCATGATTGTCCTTGAAGACTGTTGTCATATGAATGTTTGATTAAATTTTAGTATTAACAAATGAAAAAAAAATTATGCCAGTGTCTTGATAAGTTGAAATGACAACCTAAAAGTGAAAAATAAGGGAAAAAAATGGAAAACGTAATTTTGTATTTGTTCTAACCATATGCAATTTTTTAGCAATCAATGATGTTTGGGAATAAATAGGTTTTTATATTATACACATGTATTTGTACAAAAAAGTCCAAAGATTTCTGCAACAATGTATTTAACAGTTCTTTCAGTATGTTTAGCAAGATACTTAATCCAAAGCAGAGTTTCAGAAAGCAGGCTCAGAAATCACAAATATTTTTTCTGCATCTTACTTATGTTGTCATAAAATGAAGTGCATTGACCTCAAGTAAAGCTCTCTAAACTGCTAGGAGATACATTCTTTAGCTAGCAATTTCTTTTAATGTTCTGTGCTCAAAGCCAATTCAGTTTCTATAATCCCAGACACGTCTTTATGTACAACTGCCAAGATGCTTCATTGAGAAAAACATGATTTTGCAATCAAAACAAATAAGTTATTCATATTTCTATATTTGGCTAAATAAATTGTTTGATAAACTGAACAATCTAAATTGTGTTTCTTGCTAGGTAGAGATATTATTTGATATGACTTGGGGAGTCTTACTTTTTTCGTACTGATTTGGTATAATTTTCATCTCATAGTTGAGCAAATTTTAAAATTAGCTTAGCCTGCTGTATAATACTTCTTTATGAAAAGTGAAAATTATTTTGACACTACAGTAAATTGATGTTGTTTATTTTGGAGCTGCTTTTGAAACCTCGATTCATACTGAGCAATAGTTACCCAGTGGGACCACTTAATTAAGGACTACCTGGCTGAGAGCTCCAAAAGTGAGACTTTTATTTATATCATAATTCACATAGAAGTTAAGCAGTCCAGTAAGGTCTTAAAGATGCTTGAAACTAGAAATGGTGGAAACTTATAGTTGTTTGTTCTTTATTAACAAAATTCTTTGCCACTTTTGTTAAATGGGTGTGAACTTCCAATATTCTTAAATATTTTCTTTACTCTCTTCACATTGTATTCTTGCACCACAAACCCTCTATGCTGTTGCATTCATCCTTTATCCTTTGTGCTTTGTTTTCCATTAAGGGCAAATTTGTTTCTCAGTCAGACTTCTCTAAAACTGTGCTCTGCATCTTACTTTTCTCCTCATTCTAGCTTTATTCTTGGCCAATTACCTGCGTGGCATGGAAAGAGTAAATCTTACAGTTGTCTTCTGTTTCTTTGCACTCTTGCAGAACCCTGACTTAGAATTTTGAATTCCGTATTTCTGTACTGTTATATTTCTGAGTGTAGCACTGGGCCACATTGCATTGCAGAATGAAAATAATATTTTACAGTGCTACTTGGTGACCTGGGAAAATGAAGCAACACTGAAATACAAGTCAGGTATACCATAAATTCTGACGAGAGAAAATACATGGGATTCAAAACAGTTGTTTTAATAATGTAAAAATTAAGTGAAACCTCTTTGATGGCAGTGTAGTTTCAGACAGCAGAAACTTTTACTAGAAGATAACAGTTAAAAAAGTACAATCTACATTGTTCTAATACACATTGATACTGTCACACTGCTCACTGTGATAAATATTGTCAACTAACAATGGAAATTACTGTCTTTGATCTGTGAATTGGTCTTCAGTTCTGACATTGCACTGGCCCATTTTATCTGATGAACCTTAGAATGCCTCATTCATTTCTGAGGAATTTTAGGCTCTGCTTTGTGTGTGATTTCAAAATTTCACTATTACAAGCTAAAGTCACTTGAGATGTGTACATCTGCGAATTGAAATGCTATGGCCTTTGAAGACAGAGTTTCATTTGTGTAATTCCAGTATTTATTACTAATTTTGATGGTCTGAGGAATACAGATATACCAATGAAAACAAATCATTGTGGTGACTGAGACGGTTATTTAAATGTCATAAAAGATCTTCCTATTCATATGATATTTACTATGCTTCCTACAAAATTTTCTGAATTTCTTCTACAAGGGTTTAAGTAAAGGAATAATTCCTTTGACCAGCAGAGAGCAGCAATGATATACTTTATAAGGACTTGAGTCAGCCCTTGCAAAATCCTATTACTGTTGTGAGGGTAGATAATATTTTATATAATTATCATAGAAATGAAGTAACAATGGGAAATTTTAATTGAATTATTTTTATTGAATTATTTTATAGAATATTTTAATTTAAAATACTTTGTTTAATTTCTTATTTGTCTATATGAAAATTAGGAAGATTTATTATTTAGCCTGACTTGTTTTTAAATCTCCATCATTTTTACTGATTGCTTTCACATTGATCTAAAATTTTGCTCTGAAGTTTCAGTGCTTCTGTTGGGCATGTCTCTGCATTTTAATCTTGCAATAAAATTTTAGCCCCATAAATGTCAATAGGAGGGGTTTTTTCCCTCCACTGTCAGGGTTTCACCATTCTTGTGACATATGTATTAATAATTCATTACAAAGAGATCAATACCATAGGGTGAAAAAAATCTAACAGTGTGTATTTTGAGAGATTTTTTTTGTCTGATCACAAAGGTACTTGTAAAATTTTAGAGGCACTGCATAGGAAGGATGAGAACCTCAGTTTTTCCTGTGCTAGAATATTCTAACTGCTGTTAGAGATTTATGTTCCTCGTTCTATCTCTGTGGCTCTTGTATGCTGGATTTTTTAGCAGTAATCTAGAGTGGATGACAATGATTCTTTGTTGTCAAGCTTTTTGGCTAACCCTGAAAATTTAGGAAAAGTAAGAAAATGTGCAATTTTGCCTCCAGTGTCCTAGTGAGATTACTATGCAAAGTAGGAAAGAATATTAGTAATGCCACTTTCCTGTCACTCGGGAAAGAAAGTGGGATTTCTGTTGGTTGGCTCAGTGTTATCTATGCTGTTGCATTCATCCTTTGCACTTTGTTTTCCATTAAGGGCAAATTTGTTTCTCAGTCAGACTTCTCTACAACTGCACTCTGCACCTTACTTTTCTCATTCTGATGTTATTTTTGGCCAATTAACTGTATGTTATGTATATGTTAGCATTTTAGTTCAAATCAGGACAGTGGTTCAGGATTGAATCTTCTTTTCATGCTGCCACATGGGGCACTCTTACTCTTTACAGCAGTATTACTTTCAGCGGACATATAACTAAAATATGTGTTCCCAACACCAATGAATGAGTTCTAGGACACACTACATGTAGTTTGGATTAAAAATCCTGTCAAATGTAGGAATGAATTTATACTTAGGAACAATATCCCATTGGCACCAAGCATTCTGTGGTTCAGATCTACCTGTGCTGCACCAAACTGAGGCCCTTCTGGGTAAGGGAGTCTAGGCTGTTTCATGCTTAAAAGTTTCAAAGGAGCTTGGGTGGCAGCAGCATTTACCTGTTTACACGGAGTCATCATCTGTTACTGCCTGAATGCTAGTGTGAAGGAACCTGAGGTCTAGAATAGAAATACTGCTTGAACTTGGGTTGCAATAGACTTGGGCAATGCTGAAGAGAAAGCACTACTAATTTCTCATATTAATACAGCATGAATTGCACTAGCTCACCCCTTTTTTTTGAGTGTTAACCTGTATTAAATTCCCTTTGCTTCAGTGTTTCTGTTGCAAAGTAGGAGCAATGCTGTGAAAGAGATTTCATAAAAGTACATTTGTTCATATTTATGAAGCACTGAAGTTCTATCATGATGAACTCCAGACCTGCTAATGAGAAGAACATTACTCTCTTTCTTCAGAACAGGTCTTGAACAGTATGCAACAAATTAGTTGTGAGATCATAGACTGAATAAACAGGTGGCAAGAAAATGTTGTATAGCTCTTCATTTAATGAGTATCATCCTTTCTGTAAATGTAATGAAAAAATTGTTGAAGGAAAATAATAGAATCTTGTAATTAAAGATTGTATCAGCACTCATATGCCCAAAACACCTGGCTCAGAGTTCTATAGGAGATTTAGTTCTGACAGTTCAGCACATGAATGCATGATGCTGCAACCTAAATATTATTCTTTTAACATACTGTTTCACTTCAATGCATTTAACTTAGGAATGGAACAGGCTTAATTTTGATTAAATTATAATTCTTGCTATTTATTTATATTTCATTATTTGGAGGATTATTAAAAAGATTACAACAACTATTTCATGAATCATCCGCCCATTAGTCTTAACATTTTATTAAATGTAAAGGTATTTCTAACTGTCATTGCCATGTCGTATTGTCACGGCAGTATTTGTATTGAATCAATAATTGATTCTTACTTTGCTAGGCACACTACACTGGTAGAATTAGGTGAAGTCCCAGACAGGGAGAGATTACTGCCTTTACAAGTAGCAGCAAGGGGAGGGCAAACTTCAGAAAATGAGGCATTTAAAATGGAAGCTAAATAAAAAAATGAGGTGCGTGCAGTTGTCAAGTTGGTTCTGACAGTGGGTTTCCTTTCATTTAATTAATTGTATTTCTAGGTGGAGTTTTGTGCAGAAATACTTAGCTATCTAGAATTTAATGAAGGAAAAAAATTAACAACAGTTTTAAATATTGCATAAGGGGAGAATATGCTGGGCCACCAGACAGAGAATGAGTGAATGAGAGCAGATAGTTCTAACCACAAAGAGCGTTAACAAGGACAAAGTTGTTCTTCAGCATCTTTTGTAAACCTAACTTTCTATATGGTTTTGAAATTGCTTTCTTGATCCTTCAATCTTTGATTAATATTTTATTTCAAATTCATTAACACAGAGTGTAAAAATAAAATTCACTTAAAAGGGAAAATTAAATTAAAATGCACACATTTACTCTAGTACAGTCTGCCACTAGTACAAGATTCTGCAAGCAAATGTTTTTGTGCACACACCTCCTGTGATAAGAATAACAATGCAGATGAGGGGATGATTAAACTTAAAGCTGCATATTTTTACCTTATTTCTTAATTTTCTTGTTTCTCATGTATTTTTTAAATAAATAGGGCTATTATCTCTTTCATTTCAATTTCTGCCTTGCCAGGATATCTGAGCATTGAGGTTGACTGTTCCTACCTTTGCCTCGGATAGGTTCTGTATGCAGCACTTACTACTCTGTACATGCTCCACCTGATTACAGACCTCCCTAGAGTCTGCTTCACACTGCTTTGAAAATCTCCCCAACCTTTCAGACACACCAATTTTGTTGATTATTTTTATTGATTATTATTTTGAACAAATGAGACTGTTGTGGGTGTGATAGGCAGAGAGATTGCCACAGCACTTTCTGTGGGTTTCTTAGCATGGATAAAATAATAAATTGTATGTAAAATGAACCTTCTCCCAACTGCCCTGAACATCCCTGTCTTTTACTTGTTTCTTTGCTTTTTCAACTGTCTGGACCCTTCTGAGGTTTACCCAGAAATGGAAATGTCAGCATGCAGGAAGCTGGTGTGTGCATGCTCTCTGCTTGCAGATACTCTGAAGCAATTGAAATATCTCACAGAGTTTTCTAATGGGATTTTCATACCTTTTTTTTTTTTCTGACCTTGGAGATCCTTTTGCTCTGAATACATATTTCAGCTTGATTTAAAAAAAAAATAAAAAAACCCACAAAACAACCAAATCTAGATTTTGATAAATGAAGTCTGTGAAAACTGCCCCGAAAGTCAGAAATTCTATTTTGGGTCAAGGATCATCACATCATTTTGTGTTTGGATATTTTTAAAGACATTAGTGGGTTGTTTACATCTGCTTTATTCAGAGTGACATCACTTCAGTATTTTCAATTTCCCTCCAGTGGTTTACAGAGTTTTTCTAATATCAGTTAACATTTTTTCAAATGTGTTAATAGGAAGAGAACTGTGAGGATAACCTTGATAATATTATGCATCTGATTGCTGAAACATGTTGCTTATTATAGTTCATATCTATATTTATTTTCTTGTATGCAATTATGTTGGCTACAATTAATGGCAGATTGTATGTTCTGATTAGTTGTATATTTTTTTATAAAAATAGCTAAATATTGTAAGCAGACTATTTGACATTTTTGTACTTTCCATGGGGTTGCCCACAAATAAATACTCTTCTTTTTAGATTACATTTCACATATACCTGATGAGAAATATTGAATACTATAATTATTTTCTTTTTGAAAGGCTTAGAACTTATTCTTTCTAATGCTCATACTTAATTTGCCTTCATAAGCTTTGTCATTTGTTTTTATTTCATTTTTAGTTCCTGCTTGCAGCTCTTCATAAGACAAAAGAATGAGCAAACCACCATGACTTACTTTAATCTTCAGCCTGTTGAATCTTCCACTTGAAGGTCAAATTTAAATAGAGGGAAATCTATGTTTCTTTAATAAACTTTAATTCTACAAATAAAATGTGATTGAAACTAAATTGTAGTAGGATTTAATATTATAACTTCTTTCTTCTTCATCTGGTAAATATTGGTTCAAGGGAGGATAATGAGAATTTGAAGTTACTTGTTCCCCAGAGTACAGGCATAGTTTTCAAATGGCTTTGTTAGAATGTAACAAGAAGATACTTTGTAAAAATAGAAAAACTATGAGCTTTTAGTAGGAAAATAAAAAGTCGGTGAAGGGTAGCAGAAATTATTAGCAATATGGGGAAACTTTGAGTGTAAAGAAAGATGAAAAGAAACCCATTGTTTACTGCAATTAAATTTCAGTAAGGGGAACATTTCCACATTTACATTTTTAAATCAAGAATTTATTTGTCGCCTTAAGAACTGAATGGAGGTTTTAAGTTCAATAAAAAAGGATTGATGCAGTGTATTATGTGTTAAAACAAACCACAGAATTACAAGTGATATTTCTAATTGGAAAACTATGGAGAAAAAGAACCCAAATAATGCTTTTAAAAGCAATTTCTATATTACAAGTAGGATTTGGAAAGAAGAAGTACAAAGATGTTCAGAGAAGGCTTTTAAAAGCTTTTAAACATTTCTAGTACAAACATCTAGGAATATTCTTGGACCCAATTACTTATTTCTTGAAGTTATAGACATCGGTTGGAATCCATTAGATCGCTGAATATTTCTGGAACAAAACGGCTGGAAACAATTTTAAAGAAATTTAACAATCACCAGAAACTTCCATGCAATGAAAGAAAGAAAGAAAATACTTTTCCCCTCTATTGCTCTTACAGTCTTACAACTCTTATTTTATGGGTGATAATTTAGAGGGGAAAACCAGGCTTATGTGTGTAACCCTTATTGTCCTTCACAATTAATGATTTCTCTGTTAATCACTCAGAAAGGGAATAAAAATCCCTTAATACTCAGTGAAGTAAATACTGAATAACATCACAACTTAATGTTAATTCTGGAACTGTGTAGGGCCTTTAGGAAAAATCAGAGAGCAGCTTTGATCCATAAGGCTTAGAAATATACAGCTGTTATCTTGGAAGGTGGAAGGCCATATTCCTACTTGTAGAACTTTATATGAGGGCAGTGGTACACTTTCCTTTGGGCTCCCTGTCTTCCCCTGATTGAACTGGTATTAGTGGTACAGCTGTGTCTTTCTTCAGAATAAATCCACTTAATCTTCCTCAATAGCCACAGAGAGCTAAGAATAATCTTGCTCTTTAGATTTGACTTTTTTTGGTCAAATACACACACGTCCATCATTCATGAAAAAATAATGCCTACAGAAGAGATACAGTGTTTTAAAATTTGAGAATGCGAAAATAAGAGTAGAAATAAGTGATTGTTACAGTTGCAGAGCCCTTGAAACTTCTTTATTTCTCCTTTTAATGAAGAATTCTAAACTGATTTGGGATGAAACAAATTGAGTCCTACAAAGACTTTTCTGAGCTGAAAGCTGGAGAGGGGCTTTTTCGAAGGTATATAGTGGTAGTACAAGGGACAATGGCTTTAAACTGAGAGATTAGAATTAGATTAGATACATGAAGAATTCTTTACTATGTGGGTGATGAGGCACTGGAACAAGTTGTGAATGCCCATCCCTGGAAATGTTCAAGGCCACATTGAAGAGAACGCTGAGAAAACTGGTCTAATGGAAGGTGTTGCTGTCTGTGGATGGGAAGTTGGAACTAGTTGATCATTAATGTCCCTTGCAAACCAAACCATTCTATGATTCTTCAGAAATAGTGCAAAGCCTATGACAAGATGCAAACTTCCATTTGACTTGGGAGTCTATTACCTCCATGATTTTATTTTTTTTTGCCCAGTATTTAATGTAGTGATTTTTCTTGCATACATTCATCATTCCCAATTGCAAAGCATGTGGCTATGATAAAAGAACTGATTTATATCATGACTCTTGTTTCATTCCAGTGTGAAAACAGTGTTCATCTCTGGAGACAATAGACTGCTGCTTATCATCCATCATTAAAACTGTTTCTCAATTTTAAGTTGGAGTTCTTAGCTATAACCTGCCCTCAGCATGACCACAGAACATATGTATAAATATGTATGTACACATGCATATATATATATATATTATTTCTGTGAAAAAATATATGTAAAGTTACAGTTTTGTGGATTTTTTCATCAATCAAATTTAATTTGAAGTCCACTTTGCCATTGAAATGGATAAGAGGAGAATAGCAGTCCCTGTGAAGAGCAGCATGATAAAAAATGAATAAATATGGCTATGGCTTATTGCTTCTTTCTTGAAGAGAGCAAAGATATATTGGAAAAATATAATATATTGCAATATATTTGTCTCCAATATATTGGACACAAAGCTTAGTTTCCCATGTGAAACTAGAAGAATCTACAATTTCTCTTTTATTACTCAGCTAGAAAAGCAATTTCTTTAATGGGAGAACAATATATACTTTATACTCTTCTTTTTGTAATTTATGTTTTTCTTTATGGAAAACTTGGGATTTCCCCCCTTCCTTAATTCTTCCAACTTTCCTGAAGTAACTCTCGAGTATAACTGTACTTTGGCCTTAGAATATAAGAAGTATATGGCTGGGGTCAGTGTCAAGAAAAGCAGATAGGACTCTTGTTAATTTCAAGGTTGATGGGCAGTACTTGGACAGATAATGGACATGAAGAATAATACCTATTTTTCAGAACTTTCCTTGCTCACAATTCAACACTTTCCCTGATTTATTTTTTCTTTATTCTCAATTCATTTAATAGCTCACACTGGTGCTCCCAGTACCTAAACCAAGTTTCTTTTTCTAAAAAGGCAAAGACTTCTTTATTGCCTTAGATGTGGAAACCTTGCCATTGTTTATTTTTTTTGTCATATCATTTCAAATACTTGAATACTGTTCCCACATGTCTTCAATAATTTTTTAACTCCTTAAGCCCAGCCCTTCCTAAAAAAATCACATTTTTTAAGCTTATTAATTTTCCTGTCATACTCTCAGCTTTGCCTAATCTTGTGTATGTCTTTTATTTGTCTAAAACTTGTCAAAGTAATCCAGCAGAGGATTCTCCTGCAGCTCATCACATTTGACAGAGCAGTGTCAATTTGTACAATGCATAGTACAATCAGTTTGTCATAACTTTATCTGCAGTACTGCTGCTTGGCCTTTTATTTCTCAGTCTATTTTTCCTTTTATGTGTGATACGATGTTGAAGGATTTTTAATATTCTACACTTAAAGTGTTCAATATAAAACCGTCTTGGAGAAGATCTTTAGATGAAACACTAGAGATTGTGAAGAAACCGATTTTTAAGAAAATTTTTGTGTCCCAAATGATGAAACATTTTAAGGTACTACTAAACATTTCATTTTATGTATATATGTAAAAGTAGTTTAGAAAACAATAAACAATACATTGCCAATACTAAAAATATTGTGAGGGAAAAATTATCCCCAAAAATAGTAATAGATTCACCAGATTAATAAGGTAATGGTTAGTTTTTATTTTCATTTATTTTGATAGTCATTCTCTTACATGTATTTTCAAGTAATTCAAATAAGAATGTTTCAATATAGAATGCTTCTATTTATAGGTTTTATTTCACTTGGCTTTAGGGAATTATTTAGGTATTCTCAGTGACTGTACAGACTCATTTCACTGTGCATGCCAAAACTCCTCTTTGTCAGTCATGTATTTATATAAGCCCTCTGATTTTGTATTTATATGAGCCCTCTGATTTGAGCATTACATTCAGTAGAGAAGGCAAGTTCAGATATCTTTAAAATATGTCCTCTAGACTCTTCAGTGGAGTCTTTTTAAATGTATAGTCAAAAACGTAAGATTTTTTTAATAATCAACTTTTTCTTAGTCTAGCAGAGATGAGGCTTTTACCTATATTTTAGCAGGGCCTGTTGCAATAGCAAAAGTGCTAATGGTTTCTAGGGTCCGTTTAGATTAGAAATAGGTAAAAGGGGGTTTCTTACAGTGGAAGTGGTGAAACACCATGGGAACAGGTTGCTCAGAGAGGTGGTAGATGCCTCATCCCTGGAAACACTCAAGGCCAGGTTGGACAGGGTTCTAAGCAACGTGATCTGGTTGCAGATGTCCCTGATCATTGCAGGTAGATTGGACTACATGACCTTTAAAGGGCCCTTTCAACCCAAATTACTTTATGATTATATGACTAGAATCATAGAATGTATGATTCCATGCATCATATAAAACATAGAATGACTTAAATATCACAATAATTGCTTTTGTTTTGTTTGGGGTGCAGGGAGCTAGGATATCCATGACCCATGGGTAAGGGTCCAATCTGTCAGCCTCACCATTCACCAGTCCCTCCTCTCCCCTCTGTTTCTGGCCGTATAATCCCACCACATGTTCTGTGCTTCTTCCGTTGTTCTGTTGCTTGGCTGTTAATTTGTGCAATCAGGTAAGTTCAGTAAACTTGCAGAGAACTACCTCAGCATTGAAAGCGATTTTTCTTTTTCTCCTCTCTGCCACCCTTCCCTGTCCCCCTTTGTGCTGACGGTTAAATAAGTTTACTGTGCAATCAGGCGAGTACCAGAGCTAATAGCAGAGGTAGGATCACACAAGGAGAAGAGGAGGAGTGAACCATTTAATCAGCTCTTGCAATGTGGCAACTAATTAGTGTCTTGAATTTACACATCAAATTTTCATGACAACTAAGCTAGACAGTCTTAATATTATCCTATGGATCACGTGTATTTTTACTGTCTTATTTTTGACTTGGCACATCTTTTCCTGAGTAGAAGGAGAGAGGCTTTTGTATTTTAAAAATTGCTTAACCCTTCAGCATGCTTTTTCAAAAGACAATACCATAGGAGAAAATCAGATTAGAAAGGTCAAGTCATAAACCAAGTATAAGTTGGCTGTTTTCCCACTGTAGGAAATTTGGAGCTAGTAAAAAGATTGTCTAAAAATATGAAAATTCAATGAGAAGCTTAGGTTAAAAAGGTTAGACTGAGATTACAACTATGACCTGTCTTTTCCACAAGTGTATCCTAGTTTTCTCCGTTACATAATGTATCTTTTCTGCTTCTTGAAATTAAAATTGCAAGTATCTTTAATATTGACCTCACTATTTTGAACACATAATGAGTAGAAAATGATAATTTAATATATCTTTCAGTCTTGTTTTTAACTTTGGTTTGATTTAGGGGTATAGGAGGTATTATAGGAAGTAATGTAGAAGATTCCTGTCACTTTGAATCTAGTCTCTGTGACTGGTCTTGACAGTGTTTAAGGAAGGTATGAAAGAACATAAAAAATCATCTTCCTGGAACTTCCCCAGTATTCCAGTCAAAAGATACCACCTCTGCTTTTAATGTATCTGAGGCTTTTGGTTTTTTACTTTTCATCTTTATCTTGTAAGTTTTTATTCTGTCTGACTGTCTCTTGGGAAGGAGTTCTACAAATAGCTGTTTAATGCATGAAGTACAACTTTCTGTTTGTATTGAACTTTTTGACAGTTTATTGTGGAAAGTTTCCAGTTTCGCAGGCTTCAGTGCTCACCATACATACTGAAAATGTGTGACTTATATCTGAAAAATATGTAGAAACATTATAAATTAAGCAGATGTTTTACTTGTCACAGCTCCACATGAAACTTGTTGGCACCGTGTTTTTTCCTGTTTTGGTGTTTTTTCATTTATTTTCATATTTAAAAGAACTAAATATGACTGCCAGTGAATCTTAAGTTCCCAATTCGGCCTGTTTTCCAGAAAGCACCAGACTTCAAACTTGCACTAATTGGTACTTTTTAATAAAATATTCCATCTGTAACCACAAAGAATACAAGTCCAATTTCAATTTCTGTTGAAAACTCCACTATAAATTTTTCTTGACTCTTGAGAGGTATTGTGATCACAATGATGAAATCTAAGGTTTAGGTGTTTATCACTTCTTTGAAGAATGTACAAACAATCCGTTAACATTGAAAAATGAAGTGTGCTCACTAGGGGGTTATAAACTATCAAAGATATTATTCCTTTAAAATTGTGCTTAGAAGTCTTTTTTCATTTTTTTAACAAATTCATTTTTTTTTCAATTTTTTAACAAATCAGCAAGTTTTTAAGGGAAAGATAATGGCCTTTAGAGTCTCTAGACTTCTTCCATAGCTTTTTAGATCAGAAAGAAGTTAATCTATTTCATGTTCTGAGAAAATGTCTAGATTGGTTTTGTTTTCTTACAAAGTCAGAAGCATTAGAAATTGTGCAAGTGCACAGTAGCTAAAACAACTATACGTACTGCAACTCTCTTTGGAAACTGAATTAAAAGAGTCTAGGAGTTAAAGACCTATGTATTTCTTATTTTACTGAATATTCCAACCCCTTCTTTGAAGATACTCTACAAAACACCTGTAGCTGCCCTTAAGGGAGGAAGGCTCATCTTTCGTGTCGTGACTGCATAGCGCGTGAGTCAGATGTGACCTCTACTGTTTTAATCTGCTTTTATAATCCTTTCACTGTTTCCTTTTGCTTTCTACAATTTTTTTTAATCTGCATACCTTTCTTACCATGACTGAATTTTACAGGGTTATGTGCAGCAAAGTTAGGTGAATTTAAGCTATACAGCTGTGCTGGAGAAAAATCACTGCCATGGAATCTGTTACTCTGGAAAAATCATTTTTTGTGCTGTTTCACTTGAGAAGTGAACTGTGACTGGGATTGTCTGCTATAGCAGAACAGCTGCCCTGCTGTGGCTGGATGAGCAGCACTTGTCAGTGCTGTGCATCGTACAGCTGCAGGAGCAAAACAGTTCCAGTAGGTCAAGTATGACATCTAAATTGTAAGCTCTTTGGACCAGGAAGCATGCCTACCTTCCTCTTCTTGTCTAAACATATCTTTTTTTCCCCCTCAGTAGTCCGTGTAAATCTTTGAGTTACCTACTACTGCCAGTAATGAGACCAAGAAAGCCTTACTGCAAAAGATGAGAACATGAAACAGAGGAAATAGCATCTTACAAAACAGTCTGTTTACTGGAATGCTACTTTTACCAGCAATGAAGAAATCAAGTCCCCGAAGAAAATTGGATATTTTCCGAAAATTACACATTTCACGTTGCATCATCCTTAAATGTAGATGATGTCCTGTGGTTATTTCCAGAGATTATTGTTTTTATTTAACTCTGTGCAGACCCAAGGGGCTGCATCCATACATTCTCCATATAATAGCCGATCCATACACTTACAGCAACATTCGGGAAACTACTGAGAAGAAATAAATAGTGATGCTACCTGGTTAACCATTGAGGTACTTTCAAAATCCTGTAACTCGTGTGTGTCAGGGGTTTGTCATGGGTATGAACTGGTTCATTTAGGCTTTGGGTTTTTAAGACAGTGTCTTTGCTGCTACAACCAACTGTGGAAATATGTGTACACAATTTAAGTTGCACCTTGAATATAATGTCTCTTAGAAACACAACTGACATTTGAAAGTCATTAATCACCATAAAACTTAAAGAAGGATTACTTGAATTTGACATATTGTACTGCAAGAGTAGTTTATTTGGCACTCCAGATAAGGCCCTCATCCATACCTAGTGTTGCAGTGTATGAGGGGAAGCAAGAAGAGAATACTTGCTCCTGAGTAGAAAAGTGGGGAGGAAATACTGAAGTGCTGATCTGGAATAGCTATTTTAGATTCTTTAAGGCCAGCCAAATTGATTGCACTCCTTGTTCTGAGAAACTACACTTGAGCAAAAGAATCAGAAAGGCACTATTTGTCCTTTAGGTCAGGATTACTGTTCTGGCTAAAATACTGTTTGGGATTTTAGATTAAAGGAAAACAATTTTTCCTATGCTGAATTAACATTATGCAATTCATTCTTTGATCGAACTTGACACTAATTTATAAGGTGTTCTGTTAATGTTGCATGTAAAATAATTGTTAATACACTGATTTATCAATTAATTCTTCTTTTGTGATCTTAATTATTCAATTTTGATCAGTTGATCAGAATTTTATAGTAACTTTTTGAATGTTGTTATTTGATCACTCATTAGTTTGCAGGAAATCCTTGAAGACAAAATTGATAATTGCAAAATAAATTAGTAACTTCAAATTTAAAACAACAAATTCAATAAAATTCTAATTGACCACAAAGGTTTCATGCTTAAAGATTTTAACAAGGAAAAAAATATAAAATGAGACAGACCTCACTTTAGCCTCTTCCCACTTCTGAAAAGGATATTTTAACCAGTGTTAAGGATATAGTAACATCAGATATACTACCAATTATGAGTTCTGTAGTGTTGTATGTAAAAATCTTGGAATTGATAGCTAATTCTTCTCAATTATTTAAAGAGTTGATACTCATCTGATTAACCTGAAATATTAAAGACTGCCTAAGGCTGAGATTTTATTTTAGTTGCCTCTTTTTGTCCCTATATATCTCTTTTATTGACTCTCTTGAAGTATGCAAGAGATTAGCAGGGCATAATTTTTACGTGGCAGAAATATCCTGGTTTGACCTTATTCGGAGATTATTATGTCTTCCTACTACACAGCTCAGTTCATAAAATCCCCCTTGCAAGTTTTTCATGCTTTATCTTCAGCCTTACTGACTCTACTACAGTAAGAACTCCTCAAGGTAAAAGATTTCTTCTTGCTTTCATTTTTTTAACCATATGATTTTTTTTTAGGTGAAAACCTAATCTTTCTAAAAATGTCTGAATATGTAGCTGTAGTACTTTCTACTGTTCTTCAACCTTCCCGTACTATAGTTCCTATAAAATTTTAATATTTTCTCGCTGGTGATAAGATCAATTAATTAATGAAAACGTATATATGAGCATCTCATGAATTACTGTCAAGGTAATGCAAAATTGGTGGTCTTGTATATCTTTTGAAAAAATGAAATAAGAATAAACCATCAGAAATAATTTATTTTACAAATATTTATTCAAAAGCTATCTGAATTGTGCTTATAGTAATAGTAGTACAGAAGGAAAAAATCAACTTGTTTATCCCAATCCATTGTTCCTTCTGTTGCATTTACAGATTGATGTGCCTATTTATTGGAATTTATTCCTGAGTGGAAAACAGCCTTCAGTATGTTTAGGTTTCTAAACCCTTTATCCCTTCATCCCTGTCATCCCTTCTCATGTAGTTTGCTAGGATGTACATTTTATAGCATGGAATGTCATAGACTGTGTGTGTTTGTGTCGTGACAAAACTTTTGCAAGACAATGCAGTGCCTCCAAATGCATTTTAACATGAAAGCTGAAATGCAGTGAAAAAGAGGACAGTGGAAATGTGACACCATACTTCAACTTAAAATGAGGTTTTTTTCTGATTCTTCCTCTGTGTGAAGTCTTAGTGTCTTAAAAATAGATCTGATTCTAGTAGCTCATGCTTCCCAGTTTTGACAAAGCATATGAAAACTTGTGAAGAAAATACATTTATTTTTCTTGTTCCACAAAATTAGAAGTATGTAACTACGTCAAATTTTGTTCATGCTCTTGTTTGATCATAAAACAAAGGGAAAGAGAAGTTATCAAAAAGGACAAAAATAAAAAACCCCACCACAACTGAATATTACTAGCCCAACTAGATAAAAATACAAATATAAAGTGAGGTTTTGAGAGCAAATTTATAATTCTGATTTTTTTCTCTTTTGTCTTGTATACTGTCTTGCAGATTTAATCTCTTTAGTATATTTATTCTGCTCGTCTCTGTTTTTCTTGTAACACTATCTTTATGATGCCCTGTTCTACTCTTCATTTTCTTATTATGACTCTTCTCAGTTTTGAATGCTTAATTTTCCAATCGAGGTACTCCTTCTCTGTGATCCTAGATAAAACATTTGCTTCCTCTGTTTTCCTTGAAGGTTCCCAGTGACCATTTCCTTAGTCTTGTCTTTAAGCCATTTGACTGGAGTTCAATTACAGAACTGTTTTCTTTCTTGGGGATAAATTTTCAACTTGTGCCTTCTGTGTGCCATCACATACTGGAAAATCTAACTAGTTGCTTTGCCATCAGTTTGAAGAGTGACTTACAACACCCAAATCAGTTGAAGGAGCAGTAGATATTGCATAGTGATGTTTGTCTGTTAATTACTGTTTGAGCCATTTTTATATTACTGGCTTTGAAGTTTAGTCTCTTATCAATGAAACAAAGACTGGCTTTATCTCCCAGGATTTCCTTGCAGCATAATCCATCGTGTGTAATTCTGATCTACTGATCAATTGTTTATAAATACTATAGAAGATATCAGCTTGCATCAAAAGGCAGGTTGATGAACTTGTTCAAATATGGAATATAGACTATATTCCATATATTCTATTCATATTTCAATATGGAATATAGAAAGTACAGCAGGGAAAAAATTACCAAAGAAGTAGACTATTAGTCCAGCCGGGCTTTAAAATTCAGTGAAGACAACAGCTGAAATGATAGGTTATGCAGTAGACATCACTGCTTCAACTAAGTGCAGCCTTCTTGAGTAATGAGTCAACGACAGAAGGTATGTGATAAGTTTTAGAAAGATCCTAAAGTATATACAAATAACGTAATATTTAAAGATTTTTCATGTAGCTTTACACAAAAGCTCAAATCTCTGTTCTAAAGTCTTGCCAACACGCTGCTTTTCAACCATGACCCAAAGTATATATACCTAAAAATTTCCTTATGTGGTAATATGTAAAAATCAGAAGAAATATGAGATTAAGATCTGTACAGACACATACTGAATAATAGCGCAACAAAAATCATCTTTTTTTCTTCTTGAAATGCTACAATTTATGTACTAATTATTAATGAGTTGAGTTCTTTTTTCCCCCTCCTTATTGTAAGAGAACACTGATATGTTCTTTCTGCCTCTCTGTTTATTATTCCATTTTTGGAACATTCACATCTTCCTCCAGTGCTAGTTATCAAATAACTGCTGTTTAGTAATGTGAAAAAGTTTCCATTTGCCCTTCACAAGTCAGTGAGCTGTAAACACTGAAGTAATTGAGCCACCCACATCCTGGTCTGCAGGTGATATGAGTGATGTATTTTATTAGCATTTAATTAAATTGCAAATGTTATGCTAAACTATGAAATTGCTAGCAAAAGTTGAATATCTGGATTAAATTATACCCTTGTTTAAGACCAATAAATAAAAAGATTGTTGAGTAATCTGGAGAAAATATATTCTTCAACTCTCTTGAAGCAATTAACCTATGCTCTGCTGCTTTAAAAAAATATCCCTTAGCAAACATACTGAAATTTGAGGCTGTTGCTACATTAATTTCACACTTTCCTTGTTTAGGTTAATGGCTTCTGATTATAACAGTGAAGGTTAAATGGATCTCATTCAATCTGTGGTAGTAAAAAAGATGATACACACTTGAAACAATTGCAACTTTTACAACTTACTAAAATAAATTTTTTATTATTGCATTAAGTTTTGTGGAGGGGTTTAATAATTTCAGTTTATGAAAATTTGATTCTGTTTCAGTTTGGAGAATTTTGGATCATTTGACTTATTCTCACTTGCTTATTTGGGTGTGTGCCTTAGGAACTCTAATTGTGCAAAAGCTATTTGATATGATTTTGTTTAGAACTATTTCCAGTTAAAATTTATAGCTATCAGTAGAACATGTTGGCTGCTGCAGGGAATGCTACAGCCAGCTGGAGAGAGAAAAAGGATTTGGAAATGGGAGGCAGGAGGGCTTCAACATCACATTTTTCATTTGAAGGATAAAACAAAAAATTAGAAAAATGTAAATTTTCTGGTTGTGAAATAAGGATGAGTTGAAGACTTGGAGCGGAACTGGGTTACCATCCAGAATTATTTTCATTTTTCTAGGATTAAAAACAAAGCCAAAAATAAACAAAAAAACATGTCCGGAGTGAATCAAACAGCTACTGCAACTGACTTCACTTAGTTCTTGTTCAGTTTCAATAGATAGTTTTTAACAAATACTAAGTTAAACATTTGAAGATTATTTCTTTTAAATCCAGCTGATGCCCCACTGCAAATAATTTTAATTTCTTTCGGGTTGCAATGTGATTTTTGTAAAGGTATATTTTAATTTGTTTTAAGAAGTTTGAGTCTTTAGGCTCATACTGCGCTCTCTGGATACCTGGAGTGAGTTTGTTGTTTACATGCTCTGTATATTTGTGAACTCACATGCCTTGAAGCTAGTATTAATGAGCAATACTAGGTGTTCTGCGCATATGCAAAAAAACAAAACAAGTGCTTTGTTGTGCACAAAAAAGTACTTTTTCTTTCAACTGTTTGGCTAATGAACTCCTTAATGCTGTCTATATCTGGAGAAGAAAAAATTTTTGGAACTCCAAATATGTTGTAGAAATGAAGTTTCAAACTGCAGTAGTGTGCAAATCTGTACTATATGGTGGAAAGTCAATGAGATGCGAAGTATCTCTTAGTGAAATAACTGTAGTTAATATGTGCTCTCTTATGCTAATCATGAGATTACTGGGTATTCTTAAGAATAGCTCTAAAAAATACCAGATTACACTTTTGATATACGAAAGAGTCACAGTTTTTAAATGAGTACCAACATGTGCATGAGGCCTGGGCGCATATAGGTAAATATGTGCAGAACTCAACTTCTAAACCTTATATGTGAGGGCTCTACATGCCACCTTTGACAGGAAGACTGGATGTATGTTGATAAGCAAATACACACACATTTTTTTATTTTTTAGCTGTATGGAGAATGTTCATGGACCTTATTTTTTGGATCCATAATGCTATCCAATAGCTGTTTTAGATACTAGTCATTTGGAAGATGAGAGGCACTTCAAATTAAGACCTGGTATTTATTGTATTTCAGGCTATAGATACATCCATAAATATAATATACTTCTCAGTTGTACTGTGTATGCCATGAAATTTTCTGAATTCCACGAATGATGACAGCTCTGAAATCCCAGCCCTTATCTTCAAGAATTAAAACTATATGATCTAGCTCTTGAGGAAAATTTTAAACCCGAGGGCTGCCAGTAAAGTGGTAGGTCAGTGCAGCCCAAATTGCCAAACTTGCTAGACCAGAAAATGAAAAATGAGTCAAGACATGGTGCTGGTCTAGTGAACATGCCACTGAAATGGAAGGAAGACTCCTGATTACTCCAGATTATCTATTTCTAAGGAATCTTCATTTGTAAGATTAAACTGACTCCTGTTTATTGTCTAAAAAGTTGAGGAGCAGAAGAAAACAGCCTAGACTCCTTTCCTCAGACCTTGCTAGAGCAGGCAAGAGCAAAGATAGAACTCTGACTCAAAATCTGTTGAAAGGAGAGATACTAGTCAGTTTAATAGATCCTGGACTGGATTTGTAATGAAGTGGCAAGTATATTTCCAAACCCATTTTATTGGTGAATTCTACTTTTTATTTTTATTTTGTGTGAGAGTTTGCATTTTTTAACTTGTTAATTAATAATTAGATTAGCAAGCTTCACAAAGATTATTGAAAAGCCTTCGGAGAGTAATAATTGTCAAGCTGTGTTGTCTTATTACAATGAAGGCAGAGCAAATAAAAATATACTTCTTGTTTTCTGAATAAATTTCTATAGGATTATATTTGTCATGCTTCTGTGAGAAATTTTTACAGCAACTATTGTTAACTGTAGCTATAAGTTGCCACTTAAATCAGTTGACTAGTCTGAAAGTCTGTGTAAAATTCCTACACTTATTGCTTGCTTTAAATACCAAGTTCTTAACTTACTACTGTAATACTGAAAAAACTCATCTTAAAGAACCTTTCTAGAAACCGTCATAATTCTGGAAACCACATGTATAGCTGATTTGGTGGTGGTATTTGTTCACATCCTCAAAGATGAATCAAGCAGAACTTACCATAAAGCAACCCATAAGCATTTTGAAACCAAATTTACATTTAACTTCCAAGTGTAATATTTTCTTAGTTACCTAACAACTTTTTCTGTAAGCTTATTCCTGTTTTTGAAGATACTTTAAGACTCAAAAGGAAAAGTCTTTAGTACTCATGTTTTGCAAGGAATTATCATGGTTTATGTGTTAATAAAAATTATTTAGCATAATTCTAGGCTAGTAATAAATAAGTTCTTGTGCAGTCGAAGAGGGAACTCTGAAATTTACAAAATCCATTTTAACTACTGTGTCATAGAATGAGAAAGAGTAACTGGATTACAACCAACAATCCTTATGCTTTGAAGAGTTTCTTACTGTTAAGCCTACTTAAGACAGTTTTCTCAAAACCCATTAAGGGGATATTGTTGCAGTCGGGGTAAGAATGACACACTGTGTTGTTCCCAAGATGGTCCAAAATGTCTACTTTATTCTGTTGCGCACTTGGTATTATCCCCCTTACAGAAGGCGATGTGCTTTCTCTCATAGGACAGAAAGTTGCTTTCCACTACTACGATTGGAGGACTATAAAAAGTAATCAGAAGGCTCACTTATCACCAGTTACAATGTTCTTGCTACAAAGTTTACCTTATACCTTATCAGTATCCAGTAGTTACGGCCAGCAGCACTAGCTCTTCTGCTTTTGCTCATTTAAGGATGTGCTGAGATTCACAAAGGATATATCCGAATATTATCAATATTAATTTCATAAATTAATGCTAGGATGCTGACAGGCCTGCTGTCATCCTCACAGGATATGAGCAAAATAGAGGAGTGAAGGTTGACTTGGGAAGTGCACTGGGTGAAGATTCATGTCCAGTAATAACTGCTTGTGAACAAAAGGTTTTCTTGAAAGGGGTACTATTGGTAGCGAGGTCTGATGAACTTTAAAGAAAGTGTTGTAAGTCATCCAGGGTAGATTGACAGAGTAAGACATATTGCAAATTTTAGATCTCTTAGTTTTGGAGGAGGAATAAAGGACTGGGGAAAACCTTAAGAAATAGATAACTTTCTATCAGTATGTGCCTCTTCAATGCTTTCAGTAAAAGGAGACAAGCGGCTATTTTGGTCACATTTGCTGCAACAGAAACAGTTACAGAAAAACAGCCAGAAACTACAACTATTCTTCCAGTTATGCTTTTTATTTTTAAATAAAATATTACATCTAGTTTAAACATTGCATCTAGGATAAATTCTTAGCTTCAGCCTTTTAATGGAAAGTGATATCCTTGATTATTTTTAAATGTTATCATAAATGCTGTGTTGAAATTTTAGTGACCATAATTTATGAATTTCTCTCTGTGAAAACATATTCCTCTCCTAATATGATCATCATTCTTTACATACCTTTTATTGACTGTAACAAAGCTCTTAGGAACATGTAATTAGATATAGTCAATAAGCTGTGCTTGAAGGTTTGCTATTATGCATTGGCAGAATGCTACTTTATTTAGCTGGGCTCTAAGTACCACACATAGACTGTGTATTTCCCTTATTTGGAAAATATAGAACTTGCATTGGGCCAGATAGTAAATTGGCAACCTGGTGCACACATAAAGAGAACTTGAAGGAAAAAAAAGGTTAGAAACAAGACAGAAGAGTTCAGTAGGACTCGATTGAATTTCATAATGTCATTCCCTGAACTGCTCTAGGGATAACAATGTGTTGTACCTTACATCTAAGCTGCTTGAAAAAAATTGTTGCTGATGTCATTAGTAAGTGACAGAAAGTGCATAAACCTACAAATACCAAGCAAAGGGGATTATTCTCTGCTTTGGTTAACCGTTAGTATTTAAAAATAGTCATATGCTCTGAATGTGATTAGTTGCCTACCCTGCCGTTTTACAGCTGTCATATAAAGCATCCGAGAAACAAAAGATCCAACCGAAATATCTGTGTAAAAAAAACAAACAAACAAACAAACAAACAAACAACAAAAAAAAAACCCCACCACCAAACTCCCCAAAACTAGTGAGATAAATAACTACAGAAAAATAAGGAATTCTTTTGAAACAGTCTTCTTTGTGGCTTGGCCTTTTGCTTTTGTCAGAAACTGAGGTTTTTTACCCTCAATTAAATACTATGTATTCCAGTTTTGATGTTTTTCCAAAACATAGATCAGTAATATCTGCTGAGGATTACTGAGTCTCCATCTGTTCTCACCACGAATAGGAAATACTATGGATGATAGTGAGCAGATGTATCCTGCCTATTACAGTGGTGCTTAAAACTACTGTAATATTGTATTGAAAAGGCAAAGCCATTTTAGTTCTATACAACGTTCTCCTGCCTTTGCCAGACTCTGTGTATGTGTCTAGCAGTTAGGCATCTCAAAATAATTTTACGATTTGTTTGTTTGTTTGTTTTTTAAATTAGCATTGTTCACAGCCCAGACAGAATGCAGTTTCATATCCAGTCTAGAATGGCATATAATATTTTAACAACTTAATGCCTATGAACTTGTGCTTACACTTTTTTCTTCTGGCCTAAATAAATTTTGAGGAGCATTTCATACCTTGGATTTTTTTTTTTTTAAATGCAGAAAGGAGGTCAAGCACCAACCAGACACCCTAGAAATCTGAATTTCCATGTGGTGGGTGCCCTGAAAGTGATCCTTACTTTTCCTTGAGTACAGATCGGGTTTGAAAGCGGATCTCTTCCCTGAGGTGGCTGTCCTAAGCTGCACCAACAGAGGGAGAAAAGAGAGATAGGGTCCATCCTAGCTTCAAAAATGTAGTACCCCAATCTCTATGAGAATAGGTTATTTTGAAAAAGTTGAAAAGCACCATTGTGCACTTTAAATGCATGAACACTCTTTATTATTTTTGTTTGGTTTTACATTTAGTTCTCAAAATGGGGTTAATTTGACTGAAGTGCATTCTGGCGTGGCCAGTGTAGTTGCTACTCAAAGTGGCTGTGCTGAAGAACCAGGAAGTCTCTGAAGGATTGGTGTTCCTGCTGAATTTATAAGACTGATGGGCATAACTCCTGCCCCATTACATCTGGGGCTGTGACTTTGGGGTAACTGGCCTGTTCATACAGGGATCAGAGCCTGTGACAGCTTGTTCTGATTTATGATACCCTGCTCAGCATGTTAGAGGTTGAGACACAAGTTCAGAGTGGCAGAAGTGCAGTGAATGTGCTTGGACAGACAGGGAAATGCAGAAACTCTTGTGAGAGGAAACTAGCACAGCAAAACAAAAAGCAGGAGTGAGATATGATTGAGACAGAAGGAAAACGTATCTAAGGTAAAGATTAACTTGACACAGGTAATCTCTTAAAATCTCTGTGAGCCAGCTGATGCTGAAAGTGAAGAAGTTCTAAGACAGTTTTCCAATAACAGCACGAAAAAAAATCCTCAAGTTTTAAGGAGAAATGTCTTCAATTCATTAAAAGGATTGTTGAATGTGCAGTGACAATGAACAATGCTTACTTTTACTGCTGTGGTTCTGTGAAAAAGTGAACATTTTTTTAACTATCATTGAATCTCCTGGGGGATTTACAGTATAAAGATTGTATTTAGCTCCATGAGCAATCCTCCCTTATGGAGAATCTCACTCTGATAATTGTTTCATTTTGTTTAGATCACTTCTCTTCTAGAAGAAGTCGTTTGCCAAGTATTTGGAAATTTTCCATTTAATTTTACAGCTCAGCTATATTAGTCATGTCCTTCTCTTTTTTCTAGTTTTCTAAAGCAAAGAGGATATACAGTAATACTGGATGATTTTATTTTAGATAAAGTTGATCTTTAGTGGTTGTCTGCCTAAGTACAAATGTGATAATGGAATACAAAGCCTGCAACTTTCTGGCTCCATCAACTCCATCTTTCTCATGGTGCCAAATACTACTTCCTTGAGGCTATGGGAAGGAGTTTAAAAATTTGATGATGATAGCTGCAGCTTAAAAATCTGTAGCTAGATCGTATTCATTACCTTCACTGCTGCTCCAGCAGCCTAGATGTGGTAGTATGAGACCATCAGGCTGCTGTTTTGGCTCTAAACTTATTTTTTGTAAACACGGTTACAATAAAGCAATGTTGCTTGAAAAGTGGGATTCGATCAAATATTTATTGTTAATAGTCTTCACGCTCAGCATGATGATTTAATTAATTTTATCTGTCCTAAAAAAACCTTAGAACATATTTGTTTGCAAAAATACCTTATTACTAGGGTAGTTTGCAAGCCTTCAGTTGAAATTTATACAAAAATAGCTAGTAACAGATTTCAGTCTGTAGCTTGTTGCTTCCTGATTCAACACTTAAATGGAACCTTAGCTTATTAAAAAACAAATTGATAAAAGAATTTGGAGACTTTCTGTATGTTGAAAGCTAGAATTGTACTTGAGTTAATTTTTCAGTATATTGTGGGGTTTGAGACAGTTGGGACCAACTTTTCCCGAGTTATGTGTTTCTTAGTATTTAGTTACTGTACAGATCTTGAGGGAAAAGATAAAGCTGTGCTTTTTCTCCAAGACACTAAATGGTGAATATTCCCTGGAATTACGGGGAAGCTCAGTCTATTAGAGCTAGGAACAGGAAAAACTATGACCAGCTGACCTAAATAGAAAAGCAAATAATATTTTTGAACTGGAGTCTGTACTCCATGCTTGTCTCTGGTTTGCTAGGTATTCATCAGAAAAGACAAAAATAAGGAAAAGACTGAGGTAGTGTCGTCTTGAATCTTGGATAACATGATCAAAATGAATTTACAGATATCAATTATGAAGTTGATGTCATTTATTCAGTTCATAATTTTTCTTATTCATATGATGTTAGCAAAGGACTAAGAATTAAAAGAGAAGAGCAGCACTTCTAAGGGGTTTGAAGTACTTTTCTCCCCCCACAACAATCTTGTCAGAAATTCTTGTGCATTCTAAAAAGTCAGTGTGGTTATTTTTCTGAAGACATTTTTGGAAAAAACATAATACAGGCCAAGTTATTGTGCACTGTACCCTTTTTGCTTAGCAGTAGTAAAATCAAGTGCTTCTGCATCTTTGGTAAGAAATGTGCATGTTGCCTTGCACATCCTGCAATTAATAGATAAGCAATGTAGGGTTAAGTAGGCTTTGTGAAAATAATGTGGAAATTTGTAGGTTAAAAAAAAACAACACCAAACTGGAATAGGAAGCTACTGGCCCATGACCAGAAGTCTTCAACATGCTCTTCTTGAGATTCTGAGGTTTCTGCAAAAGCAGGCATTAAAAATGCTATTTAAGAGAAGCTTATTGTCTTGCTAAAAATTCTTAGGCAATTGTTGGGGAAAATAACTGTGGAAGAAATACTTATTTTCTATTTTATTTTTCTTAAACTAGAACAGCAACAAGCAGCAGTCTATGAGGTAACAGCAGAACTTTTGAAATTAGTGAATAGGAGAGCTATTTTTCCCATCGGATGGCAAGCATTATTCAAAATGTTATAACAACAAAATTATATTTATTTAATCTGCCTTTTACAAGTGAAAAATACATGCTTTAGATTTCTAACATTGATTTAAGCACTTTTTATCAACTACTTTTGATTTGGGGGAGTGGCAAATAGTGTCATCCTTACACGAATTAATAAGAACTTCTTTGCTTTTGTAACGCACTTTAAGATTTTGTAATAAACGTAATTAGCTAGCATCCTTTGTAGCATTTGCAAATATATGAATGTCTTATCTCATTAATATGAGCTTTTGATTTCAGTTTAGATCAAGACTCTTGTTAGTATTTTGGGGTTTCAGTCACAATCTTAATTTATTCAGCTGCAAATTATTTCATCTTGCTACTTTGTGGAATGAAAATTATTCTGCCTGTCCATCTTGAACCTCTACAAGTATTTTAAATAAAACATTTCGTCCTGCTGCATTGTTATACTCCTGTAATCTAGATGATCTATAATGATTATAAAATGTGTCAGTAAGACAGCTGTAATAAAAACAAAACAGTGATTATGAATTTCTTTGAAAATGAATTGTTTTCTAACAAAAAGTGCATCTTGGAAGCAGCTTTGCCTGATCAGGAGAGCAGAAAGAGAATGGTGGTAGAGAATTACCAGTGAACTGAAGTGCAAAGAATGGTATTATCTGTCAGACATCTATTCATAATGAGGTGGATTTGACATGAAGTGGTTTGAGTTTTCCTTGGGAAATTCATTTTGTTTGAAGTTCACTTAACTGTTCTGTATAATTTGTGTCCACTTTAATTTTCTTTTTAATTTATTTGGCGTGCTTAGGTGCAGAAAAGTAACCATCTTGCAGATTGGGTGTCCACAAATGGGCCTGCAATGCTTTTTCTTTTGGCATCATTTCAGAGAATCACCTTGAACTTTCAAAAAATTATCTAGTAACACTCTATCATTGCTATTTACTTTTTGTTTGTTTGTTTTGAAGTACTTTTAGTTCCTAATCCAGCAGAAGTGTTCAATAGCTAGATATGTAGCAAATATAGCCCTTGCCTTGAACAAAATTAAGGCAAGATGCACTCCATTAAAGTAATTCAAACTACACATATTTTACTTATCAATGAAAATTGAACAGAGGAGTATAATGTACTAAATGAATTCACTAAATTAATTTTACATTTTGATCATTAGTCTTCCTTGACTTATCAGCAAGACTTCCCCTCACTTGCCCTTTATCATTATGAAAGAAAGCAATGTAGAAATAAATGCTTCTAAGGTGACAAATTTGTTTTGCTAGTATAGGTATAATGAAGGCCCTTGACAAACATGTATGTGTTGATTCACCTGTTACAGCTGCTTACTGGTAAATGTAATAGTTACAAATTAGAGCAGAAAATTGTCAGTTGGTTTCACTGATAACCAGATCAGAAAAATGAGTTTACCTGTCTATGCAGAAAGCAGTCTTGTGTTTGCTGTTCAAGATAACACAATGATTAAGAATTTGAGTATCTACAAGTTTGTGTTACTTAGACAACATAGAGATTAGAAATGGAAACTTACTCTTTGACAATACCAAATTATTTAGTAACTGAAGTATTGGAGAAAATGTTTGCAATCCCTGTTGTCATCTTCATGAAATATGACAGCTCTACCCTAAGGTAGAACTACTCATCCCTTAGTGTAATAAAAACAAAAAGTGAGCATGTGTGAATTGTAGAGATTTGACTAAAAGTGACTACTATAAATAAATTAAAGATAAAATTTAAATTATTATCTGGAGATAGATATTGTAGTAATTTTCAGATCTAATGGAAACTAACAAGAGTTCATGAGATATTGCATTTGTGGGTAATGTTCAAGTATGAACATTTAGTAACAACTAATCATCAGACACATATAGTAAAATTTATTTTTGTAACACTAGTAGGTATTATCTTATTTCTGCTATGACAGCGCCTCTTGGATCACAGATTTGGGATTGTTTGAGGGTTTTTTCCCCTCCTATTTCCCCCATGGTTGATCCATCCTGATTTGAGTGAAATAAATTGCTGTAAGTTATGTTAGGTTGGATAAAGCAGTACAGATGAGGAACTGGCATTTTCTGCTCAGTTTGTGACTTGTGACCTTGTCTCGGATAAGTCACACTGCTTTATCTGGCCCTTTGTGATCAGCATATACTGTGTATGCTACACATTTAAATGAACACAGACTAACTAGGGAGAAGGTTTATGGCCCTTTAAACAAACTGCACTGAACGGTGGCACAAGGGTACATAATCTATGATAAAGTGGCTCATTTCAGAGTAGTTAATGTTATATATCTGCATATCAGATTGCTCTCTAACTTCAGTCATTCTCCTCTTGGCTTGATCTATGTAAGGTTTAAGTATTTAAATGCATGACGTTTGTGGTGGTTTAATCCACCTTTTAGCATTCAGGAGGCAGGTTCAATAAAAGTGACAGAAAACTGAATAGAATGTTCAGCAGGAGAACAATTTATTACAAGGAATTTGAATGAGAGAGGTAGGGGTAACCCACCAAAGACCCCAGAATTACATTGAAGGACCCCCAACATGAAAAGAAAAAAAAAAAAGCACACAAAAAGGGAAAAAAAAAACCAAAAACAAAAAAAAAAGGAAGGGAACTGTTTCTTTCAGCCAGAGGACTAGTTGAAAGAAACTGGGAGGAAGGGTAGGAAAGGGTGTCTCCTTCTTTTCCCTCTCTCAGAAGGACTTCAGGCCCTCCAAACTCTCTGAAAAACACAAACACAGGTGAAAACCAGTTCCCTCCCTTTTCCGAAGCATACTTGCTAGCAAGCTGGAAACGGCTCCCGGGTTGAGAGAAATGGGTAGAATCCCGCCGTGGAGGCCTGTGGGCGCTGGACACCGGGGCTCTGATCCTTCTCCTCACAGCGGCCGCCAAAAAAAAAGCGCTGTGGGGCCGTGCCTCGATTTTTAAGCCTTCTCTGTCTTGCGTGAATATCGTCGCCTTCTTCCTGGCCAAGCTGGCTTCCCATTCATCCAGCCAGTCGGGCCCCGCCTCAATTCCTGTGTTTTCTCGTTGAAGAACTCATGACTTCAGTCGTTAGGCGCC
>VXBA01004774.1:94536-107142 GCA_013399895.1 Serilophus lunatus | reverse complement strand
CCACGCCCCATGCCCCCCTTTGAACCCCCACAATCCCAGCCTCCACAAACCAGTACACATTATACAATGCTATGTTAGTACATTTATCAATTTAGTAAATAAATTGAATTTTGGGGCAATTTTTATTCAGTTTTGCTTTTCAGGCTCTGATAGCTATTTTAGGCTGTGTTGTGGTCTTGAACAAGAGAATTGATGAAAAAACATATTTGAGTTGATTCTTAGGTTAAATTCCTTCCTACGTAGTCTGTGTTGTCAAATAAATATTATAACCTATGCCTTGCCCACCTTTAGTTGGACAAAATTCTTTCTAAGGGTATATTCTTTTGGGTCAATTTTTTTTTGCTGATGTTGGAAAATGTAGATGGAAAAATACCTGCTTCTCTCTACTTTGAAAGCTTGATTTCCTTTATTTTTAAATTTATTTTTTAATTTTCTAGTACTTTGTGATGTATAAATACTCATGAAGAAAAAACGATATTAATCATTCAAATGGTTACCATTTTGAAAGTACCTCCAGCTGAGAGATTTCCCTGCAAGCCAAAAGAAAAATATGAGCATTTTTTCTCATTTACCTAAAGAAAGAAGTCTTGATTAGTCAGGTAAATACTGCTTGCTTTCAACTCATGAGTGGGATCCTGCAAATCCTTCGTTACTCTGGAAATCCAGTAAGTTACTAGGAACGGAGAAAAAAAAAGGTAATTAAAGCCCAAGAATGGGAAGCAGATCTGGTCTCTACTTACGTTTTTTCTGTTGTTTTATTTCATGAGCTAAGTGTTTCTGAGCCTGTGATTAAACTTTTTTCCTCTGGCTCAAAATGTCTAAGACTTCGGGGTAAATTTTCTCATTTCTTCAGAGTGCTTCAGAGGTTACTATGTGCATGGTCTGATTCCTTTTCTGTATATGAAGTTATGCCAGTACAAGCATATTGTGTTCCCTTCCCTTTCCTCAGGCAAACCTGACAAATTTAGCTAATATTTGAGATTAAGACAGAACAAGTCTAAAACTACAACAGCAACTTTTTTTTTTGTTCATTAATTAGTTAATAGATGCTTTTTAATCACTCTATGCAACATATAGTGTTTTATCATGATTTTCTGCTAAACTGTTTGACTATTGTGATACCCAGTAAAAGGAAATTCTATTGATTTGCTTTTTCCAGAGTTTTGTGTCTGCAGAATACTGTATTGCTATGGCTTCTGCATCTTTTTTAATAAGTCTTTTGAGTAGTAAAGCTGGCATGAAATGGTTCAGGCAGAAGATTTTCAATATGAGTCTTACTTATGCCTGTTGTAGTAAGTCATTGTATTTAAGAAAAAAGAATGCATACAAACTTGTTGGGACAAAACCTCCAGTAATTGACCAGAACTAGATATTGAATCCTTAGGATATAATTGCTACATATTTGCCAGCATTTCCACTAATTTCACTGTAATATGTTTGATGTATACATTTGAATGTGTAAAAAGGTGTACCCTTTTTTTCTGATACCCCAGTAAGAATTAGTTTTCTTTTGCCTGTTAACCCACAAAGGTACTAATAAGAAAGCTGTATTATAGTAGGCTGTGTAAGTATTTCTAAAATATTTCTGAGATCTGATCAAAATCCACTTTGTTTTTTGTTTCTCACTGTGTCTTCTTGAGGCCCTACGATGATAAATTTTTAAGACTGAAGAGGATAAGCTGGCTTCTCTGAGATCATAATTTAGATTTGTGGGAGAAAGATAATAAAAACAATAATTCAAAATTTTTTGATACTGTAATCAAACTAGGACTCAGAAAGTTGCCTTCTTCTATTAAACAGCACAGCTTCAGATCAGCAAACTAGGGCCAAAAGTGAAATACCTCACTCAGAGATAGGCAAAAATCCTGGAGCACAAATGTGGAAAAGAACCCGTCTTTGAGCACAGTTTAAATATTCCTCTCATTAAGCAACCAAAGCCTGCATTTACTTCATTGTTCTTCTTTCCCAAGGTCAAGCATTTTGTAACACTTTAAGTAGTGAATTATAGTGAAGGGGGTTACACCTTGCTAGTGATTGGATACTGGTGGTGGCACTCAGGACTTGATCCTAGTGCCAGTTCTGTTCAATAATGAAAAAAATGTAAGAAAATTATCACAGTCTATACTATGTTTTGGAATCTGTAATGGTACTATAAAGTTTGATTAAGTCCAGATTGCAAATATACTCTTGAAATTAGCCTCTCTCCTATCACTGGATATACTTCAGTAATTTTTTATTTCAATGTTTTCCTGAAGTGATTATTGAAAAGTGGATTTGATATAGCCAAGCATTATTTTTTTGTCTGAAGTTTTACAGCAATGTATTTATTAACAGCCATCCTCTATGAAGACAAAGATACTCCTGGGACTTTATGAATTATTGGAGTAGATCAAAGCAGCTGCCCACATTTGAAGTCATGGAAGCAGTCCTTTAACTTTTGCCTGTCTGTATTGCTCTTAAACAGTGCATGTCTTCTTCCTGTCAGAAAGTTCTCAGAATTTACTCTTTATAGTTGCTTTCCTAATATGTTGCAGTTGATTGGAACCTTACTGCCTTCTTTTTTTTTTTTTTTTTTTTACTGGTAACAGTAAATATCAGAAGTAGAGTTATGATGTTTACTTACATTTTTTAGTACCTGGCTTGTCATTGAAATTCTCTGATGAGACAGCCTCGGGTTTTGACATGGATTTGTGAATCTCCTGGTAAGTCATAAAGATCAAGAGAGATTTGTTGTCATCATTAACACCTTGTCATACTAGAGGTTAGATGTTTTTTTCACTTTAGTTATAAGACCCTATTTCTAGGAAGCAATGACTAAAGCTGCCTCCTTTCTTTTCTCAGAGTCTCAAGTCAGTTGTGACAACAACTAGCCCATCATTTGCAATTTCTTAAAATCATTTCTCCTCTTGTTTCAGGCTGATATGCTATGCACTTCCTTTGAATAAAGTTAGTTAATAACATTCAAAAGTACTAGTACATTCAGATTTGTCTGAAACTTTTGGTATCACTGATCATGTAATCTTTTAATTTTTTTTTTTTTTTTTTTTTTACTTATGAAAGGTCATGTAATCTTTTTGGATACTGCTTTTTCTTCAGTGGAACTTTTGCACAGTGAACACCACACCAATCGGTGCAGCAAAACACTGTTCACAAGCAGTGGTGCTCTGCCTGCAGCCCTTTCCAAAGGCAAGTTTTCCCATTAGCAAAATACTGGCATGAAATTAATTGCATCTCCTCTTAGACAACATTGAGAGAGTGCTTCTGGATTGCAAGAAAATCTTGACAGCATTACAGAATGTTTTCTTTGCAAATAGTTCATCTTTTTGTTCAAGTAGAAATTATGGTTTTAAATGACTGCACTCTAATTGTAACTGCTGTTTAATATTAACCAAAGATGCACCATCAGAAAACAGTGTGATTGAATCGATTACTGAAGTAAATCAACTCAGAACAGAGATATGTGCACATTTTTTTTCTCTTATTCCAGTGAGTAAAAAGACAATTTCTATGTCTTTACAAAGTTGACAGCCCTCTCTATCAGTTCTGTCTGTGTTTCATATATCTTGTATTTCTTGCTACTAAGATGGTACCACATTTTTTATAGATGTTCTCTGGTCATTCAGAAAATTCCTTTTTATAAGTGTTTTTACAAAGCATATAAATTATACAATACACCAGAAGGAAAGTATTCTTATCTCACACGAAAATCTGAGTTTAAGATGCCTACCATAGCATGCACAGCAAAACTGTAGGGTTAATATAAAGTTTCATTAGGAAACAGGACTTATAAATAATCTAGTTGATTATTAATAATAATTAGTAAGTTTGTATTTTTTGTAATTTTTTAAGTATTCCACAGTAACAGCCAAAAGATCATTCAGGAGACAGCTGAAGTATTTCTGCATTGTTGTTTGAATCAATAATACCATGTTGGAAGGTATTAATTTAGGTGGTATTGTAGTTATCACTTACTCCAGGTTTGTTGATACCTGGAGACCTAAATTAGATTACAAATTTGTAGTATTTAAATGAATTAGAAACCAAGCTTCCATTTATAATCAAAATCTAATTCATACAGCCCACAGAAGCATGCTTTTTGTTAAGGTATGTGTTGATGGCACAATCTCTTAACTGCAGCAGGTGAAAACACGAATTTAGCTGAAACAATAGAAAAGCTGTAACTGATATCTCTGTGCCTAGGAATTCATACATTTTGAAGATTTTATTTGAGATATTTAGAAAAATTAAATAAGGAAACAAGTGATCTTGGAGTTGGATTGCTTACACTTGTTAGATTTTAAAGTCTTTGGCCTTTTCTATCAGATCTCATTTATTATCCTAAACTTGTCTTAGTGCCCTTTCCATTTTTGAGGCAATTGAGCAGAGAAGTCATGAGGTTCTAAATGAGGTGTTCACGTTGAGAATGCTGGAACAGCCTATGTGCAAAAAGCAGTATTTGAAAACTGATCGTTCTAAAGAAAGTTGTGTCAAACATACCATGCCTCCTTTCAAAACAGCTTCACCAACAGTGATCTCGCTTCTCTCCCTCTATCACCCAGTGTAAAACTTAGCAAAACAAGGATGATCCACACCAGCAAGATATGTCTGAGATTGGAATAGAAAAAAGTCTATGAATGCATAATATCAGCTTACAGTGAGATACCAATCAACTTTTGTAACAAAGGAATTTAATTATGAAATGCAGCTAAACAGCTGCAAAAACCTTTCAAACAGAATTTATTAATATCTGTGATTTTTTTTCTGAGTAAAATATATTGCCTGTTTTCAAGGGTATTTCATTCTTTGGTGTTTTTTTTTATATAGAAAATGCAATGGGAAAGTATAGAACTAATACATTATTTAAAAAGCTGATTTTTTTTCTACTGTGTAAGACAGCGAAATAAACCTCTTTAAAGGTGCATGATTATTTATGAAAGTCATCAGTATAATGCAGGAGCAGGAAAGCCTGCATTTCTATAAGTATGGCGATGCTGCTGCTAAAAGAGCTGGGGTTACTGCACTTTATATGTATTAATAATGTTTTAATATTTTGAATGTGTAATTATGTTAGTTCTAAAATATAGAGAAATGGAAAAGAATATTTAAAACTTCACACAGTTCCAGGTAAGTTCAATATCTGTGCAGTAGGTGGTCAGGGCAAGATTTTTCTCCACAACATTGTGATCAAGTTTAAGGTCTACATTTGTTTAGTTAAATGCCTCGTGAAATTTAGGGCAGTTTGGCAATGTACTTGCTGGAATGCATAAAAGGATGTGAAAAAAAGCCTCTAAGCCATTATAGCAAGTCATCTTTCCTGCTATATTGATCATGCTGGATTCTGTGCTTAAATAACTGTACTAGAAAAAGAAATAACAGCCTAATAAAACATGCCAGGATGCACAGTAAATGTGCTAGGAGATTGGATATTAATGACTAAAAATTCTAGCTGATTAGACAATTGTCTCTTGAATGTGCTTTTGTACATATCAGCAGCTGTGCCCAGACCTCTGCAAGAACGTTGTTGGTAGGAAGTTAAAGGCCTTACATTGATATAAAGTTGAATTGAATGAGAGTGAAAGGCAGAGACTCATATCAATATTAACAAGTAATGATACCAGAAATAGGCTTGTAAATTTAAGCCTTTTTTTTTCTCAGTGGGTCAGAAAGAAATCAGTGGCCCAGAAAAAAGGCTCCCTAGTGGGAGGGTGGAAGTGCCGAAGTCTAGATCCCTCTCATTTCTCACTGCTCCCATTGAGTGGAACAGTGAATGACCAGGAAAAACTGAAAAATCTCAAGGAGGAGAAGAGCTTCTTTTTTCTTTTTTTTTCTTTTTTTTTTTTTTTTTTTTTTTATCTTCTGTTTTCAGTCATCTGACTGCCTAATTCACTCTGCCCATGTATTAGCAATACAATTGCAAACCTGAAGCTAGTATTTCCTGGTTTGTATTTAATGCTTGAAACAGCATAGCCTCAAAGGATCCATTTATTTTAACCTCAGTGTGATATTCTGTATGCAAGAATAAAAGAAAAAAATAACAATTCTTTTTCGTGTCAGCTATCTTGATGATCATTAGCAAAAACACCATTCTCAGAACTGGTATTCAGCACAACAGCTTGCTGTGTACAAAAGTAGCTTTCCTTGTTAGCAGGTGGCAGTCCCGATCAAAAGTCATTTGTAGTTGCAGTACTTACCTAGCAGAGTATATGAAATGGAAATGGCAGATATCTTAGCAGAGATTAAAAGGTACAGTGTAAGATGTAAAACCACACCTTAGTTTTGCTTATGTTGCTTTATTAATTTGAAATAAAGACTAGAATAAATCTTCTTAGAATTTTGTTAACTTTATTAAACATATTTCAGTTCCCAAGCAAAGACAAAACTTTACTTCTATTTCATATAGGAATGTTTCCATTTGAAGTAAGATTTTTAAGTTTTGTTCTGCAGTCTCTACTGTAAAGAGCTGTGGACACAAATAAGGTAGTGACAGATAAAATATGGCTGAGAAACTAAGAGAATTTTTTCTGTATTTTCAGCCAGATCGATTCTTTGTTGCAAAGACACCTTAAGAAAAAAACTGACTTAATGTTATAGGAGGGTCAATAATTGTCCACAGCAGTAAATGATACCTTTTGGAGTCAGAAGAAAAATAAGTCTCCTTGTAAAGATGGATCCTGAATATCACCAAGAGCTTTTTTGCCCTTACATCTGCAGTTCTAGTTAAGATTGTTGACTCCTTGACTGTATATAGGGTCTAATATATACACATAGATTTTAATTACAATAGGTATTACATTTTGGGGCTTTGTAAGCTAGTTATCTGGAGGTAAAACTTGCTAACTATGGTAACTTAGAAGCAGAGACTTTATATTTTAAACTATTTTTTTTTACTTTAAGATTTTCAACAACTGTCCATCCCTGCAGCTACTGACAAATGAGGAACAGACTATTGAAAAGAGAGGGGTATACTTTAGTGATACTTAGCAATTCCAACATTTTTTAAAAAATAAATGTAGGATCACCAAATATTAGAAAGTTGCATGGCCTTTCTTGGTTTGAGCTAATCCTCACAAAGTTTTAACAGCTGAGCTACTGTTTCTGTTTTTTCTGTCTCACTTCTGTTGTTTTACTTTCCTTTAGTACAATTTTGTAAAGCATAACCAGTTTTATTTTGCTAAGCAGCAGAAATGGACCAAAGAATTAAAAAAAAGCACAAGCAGAACTGTTGATGTGTCAGCAGAGGTGTCTGATGTGTCCACAAATGTATAGAATTGAAAACACCAAAGTTTTTTTATCTGTTAATATAAAAGGGCTTTAACTAATGGGATTGTGGTCTGCAAACAGATAAAAATACAGTGGTGGTAGAAGGAAAAAACATCTGATCAGCAAGCACAATGAAGATATCTCTGCCATTAAATTTAGAATCAGATTGATATATGTTCTTTATTATAAATTGTTTTACAACCTGAGGGGAAAAATAAAGAGATTTAACAGATGTAGATAATCACTCATAGAGTCCTGGAGGCACAGCTAGAATGATTGCAGCTGTATGGGAAAGGGTGTTCTTCATTCTCAAGGAAAAGAAAAAAACAGATAAAGGTGGTAGACTGATGAAAGCAGTGTAATATTTTATGGACCTACATTCCCAAGATATTTCAATGCAATAGAATATAAATCTTCTTTGATATTTATTCTGCAGTTGGCTAGCATTCAAAAAATGAAAAATGTATTAACTTCTGTCTGTTACAGTGTCTATAAACAGATTCCTAGTGATGCACAAGTATTCTGTGTTCGTCCTATAAGCAAAGTTGCTGGCTAATAGGGCTTAGATCTCTCAAACATTCATGGCATATTTACTTCTATATTAAGGGTTTATGTGAAGTAGAAGATTTTTTTCAGTAGTAAATGTGCAAACTTTGCTGTAGAAGATGTTTTGGTCTTTTTTTTTAATTTATGGGTATGACTGCAGTGTAGCCTTGAGCAGGAGCAAGAGCAACAGCATCTCTGTAAATGCAACTTCTGACAGAAAGAGTGTGATTTCTTCCAGCTCTGTCTTAAGCATCTTCATGGAAAGTCACAATTTCTCAAGCAGCTCTCACTCCCCTGTGAGCTGTCTTTGAGCATGGGCAGCTAAATTCCTGGGCTGAAGTAGACACTCGACATGTGCATCCTTGAATCACAAGTGCAACATTAAGGATCTGAGGTTTTGTTCCTCATTTTTTTTTAAGTGTTCACCTTGAGACATGTCATTTTCTGGTTTTCCTTTTTTTCTCCTCTTAACTGTTTGTTTGCTTGCTTGCTATGATATTGTGATCCAATCAGTTTATTTTACAAGTTTTAAAAAAGTAGGCTAGCATAGGGAGATGCATTTTTATTTTTAGACATGCCCTTCCTGAGTCTCTAAAGGTAGGCTTTGGATGCTAGATATGTATTTGCCTACTGTTAGTCTACATCTTTCATGTGTACTTTCACATATTGCTTCCAAATATTACATAAAAATATCCTTGAGAGGTTTGATTGAAGTATGGTAGTACATTAAAAATGTGAAGGGTCTACACAGGCTATGTAGTTCATCCAGGGTGTAAATATTTATGATACATTATTAGGTTGCTTTTTTTCTGTTTTGAGTCTAACAGACTTAGCAGCATGTTAACATTTTTTTTGGTGTTTTCGCTTAAGCAAAAGCAAAGTCACAACATTTCCATAATTCATCATCCTAAAGATGATGTTTTTAAGCTTTGAAATTCTGGTACTAGATTACAGTGTCATGAATTAAGGATACGGGTAACTTTGCCCAAGGGCAAAAGGCTGGTTTTAACAAAGTAAATCTTAAAAATACAAAAATCCTGTATCTTCTAAGAGTAATTGCCAACTTTATGAGTGATCTGTAAGAGATAGGGATTGATACATGTTGGTATATGCAGTATTTGAGTTGTCTGAAGTATATTTGATGCTATATTTACATATAGCAGCAGTGTGTGTTTAAAAATGGATTTTTCTCTGTGTTATATTTCAGACACTCGCACGGAAATGTTATTTAAATTGTACAAAGTGAGAACCAGATAAAACCCAAAAAACCTCCAAATATGGATAAAGAAATTCCTCAGACAATACCTCCTTTAAAAAACCCACACAGAAACTTAAAAAACTTTTCTTAGTATTAATTGTGTTCTCTTATTGCCATTTTTTCCTCATTTTATACATCAGGTGGTGGCTGAAAAATTATTTTCAGCATTTATTTTACTGCTGTGTGGTTGATCGCTGTGGCCACAAAATGAACATTATAAGGTGAAAGCTAAACTCTCACTCAAAGCACAAGTCACTTTTGAACTAAAAACAGTACATTGTATCCAGTCACTAGGGTCACTGGCGAACTATTGCTTCACAGGGCAATATGCAGCTGTGTCTTGGACCATGGCTCTCATTTAAATCTCTATTGTTTGATAAACAGCTCTTGATGTTTTTCAAAATGCTGCAGATACCCCCAACGCGTTAGACATTTATTCCCTGTAGTGTGTGTGGGTACCTGCTTTTTGTTCTTTTGAGTCAAGAAAACTGTATTGCAGAGATCATTGAAAGAGTAATTAAGACTGTGGATAGGGATGCCTCTGGATCTCGTACTCTGAAGGTGTCCATGACCCTTTTCCTCTTTCCCTCCTATCAAATTTGGTTTGAGAACTTCCATTCACCTTTACTGCTTGTCAGCACAAGGCATACTCTGAAATACATTGATTTAAACACCAGAAAGTTTGTAAATGCAAAAGTGAGCTGAACACCACTCCTCCGTGCCTAGAGTATGTTAATTTTGTCTTCACTGCAGATTGACAGTTGCCCATAGGTGGAGGTTGTTGAGACTGTTCTCTTACTTTCATGTCTTGCTTTTTTGAGACTTGTCTTTTGCTGCTCTGTGTTCATGGAAAGTATTGAACCATCTTAGTTTTTTGTCAGCCCAACCTTCTATTCCTAACCTCTTTCAGAGCTCGTCTGTGGAACTAGTGCCTTGGAAAAAGAGACAATATCTTGAATTATCTATTTTTCAAGAAATTACATTATCAAGAAAAATCTTGATAAATATGATTTTCTTAATTGTCCATAGACAAGGTCTTTCCAAACCATCTAATGTGTACTGGGGTTTGGGATGGGGAGAAAGTACTGCATTTTCAAATTGTTTAACTATTTTACCATTTCTTCTCCACCAACAATAAAAAGCTTTATAGTTTCTAACTACCCCTGAGAAACTTCTTTGGGGACCAGTAATTCCCTCACTCTGCTAAAAGAGAAACTGAATCCAACAAATAAGGCAGCAGGTATTGCTTAACCTTTACTGCAGTTGCATTCCCTTTCCCCCCAAACAATTAAAAGAAAACAACCTTCTGGCAGTGAAGGAGCAAGACAGCCACTGCATTCTGTTAGTTTGCAACTCAGAGCAGATACTTTATATATCTCTTTTGGTATGTTAGATGGTGTAGTTCACTAAGAAGAAAAAACGTACTAAACTTTAATTCACAAAGAGAATTTACCAACTGGCAGAATACCATATAATAAAAACTTAACTTACTCCTTCATCCAGGATCCAAATCAGAAAACCTAAGGAATACCTTTCAGAAGTACTCAATATATGACTATGTCCTTTGTATTTACGTTAAGAAGTGTAAATCAGTATTAATCATAAAACATGTTGAACATACAAAATTGAACTGAGCTGTGTTTTTTTGCTACTGCACATGAGCATAGGGTCTGTGTATTTCTTTGATCCTCAGTAAGGAATGCTGTTGCTATTTGGCTGCTGTTTCTCTTTGCATATGTCTGGTATCACAGCAAGTTTTGACTGCTACTTGCAATATCTTTGTGCTGGTTATGCCAGTTAAAACCTGCCTAGGATTTATTTCTTTGCTTGCCTGGTCTTTCACCATTAGAGTCTGGCTTTTGTCCTCCTGAGCCAGCACTGCATTGCTAGTCTTGGTCTACAAACGTGGGAACAGTACTCAAAAGTGAAAAGAGCACTGTTTGCAAATTATCTTAAGGACAAAGGCTCCCCTCTTCTCTCGTTTGAGTTATTTTGTCAAATTGTATTTTGTCTGACTTAGCACTATCTGTGAAAGCTCACAAAGTATCAGATAAGCACCAAAGCAAGTGTAGAAGGAACAACTCACTAGGGACAGGGCAACAAACTGTCAAGACCTTCAAGCCGCCTTGGAACAGCTTAATTATTTTCAGTGTGCTTCAGTGAAAGACAGCATGTGTTACTGTTCCATTAGCAAAGAATAGTCTCTAAAAATAAGTTTGAAAATACACATTTCCCAAAACAGGTGTCAGTTGCATTGATGGATTGGGCTGAGGTCTGAGCACACTCTTGGGGTACCTCAACTGAAATACAAGCTTCCGAAATGGAAGGGATGTTAAAGTTTATTTGCTTTTGAGAAATAAACAAGACAAAATGTTATTAAATATTTAATATTATTTTTATGAAAGGAGGTTGTTAATGAAATGCTAAGGGTATGGTTGGTTTCTCATTATAAAGACTTGTTCATCACTAATTGAACTCTGCCTAAAAACTAGTTACTACATTTTTTCCGTATAAGTGCTTTGCCTGATTAGAGTAAGTTCAGAAAAGAGCAGCATGATTGGAAAGCTAGGGAAATTGCTTCTGAAGAGATTAAAGAAATTAAAATTCATAGCCTGCTGCACAGATGATTATTGGGGGAAAATGATTCCTGAAGTATTAATGACAGCAAAAATATGCTTCATCTTAAAAAATGGCTGAAAATGGCTTCAAAATGGCTTCAAAATGCAGCCAATTTCAAATCATGTTGGTTTATCAGGAGAAAGACATGCAGATATCTCACTTTGGAATTTAGGTGTGGCTGTATGTATGTCAAGAAGCACATGAAAATGAATTTCTCATGACCCACAAACCTGTTGTGCATAATGGAATATCTGCTTATCTAAGATGTTAGCATGGATCGTATAGAGCTTATGGTAAACCCTGCAAAGCTACTAAAGAAGAAAAGATTTGATCCCTGAAGCAGCATAACACAGTCAAAAGTGGTGTTTTGTTGAAAGTTCAAGATCTCGTGCTTCTGTGTTTTGTTGCTTCCCTCATTGCAGCATCTACTAGAGCTTTGTGATGCTCTGTTTAGTTGGATGTTATAATGATTACTCAGGGAAAATCTGTTACCTTCCTTTTACTTCCTTAAGTGATAAGCCACTGTAAACTTCTTTCAGGGTTTGCTTATTTTCCTGATGCTGCTTTCCAGATTGCCAGAACAGCAAAATTGCTGCAGCAGAAAATTTTTCATTGTGTTACGTGGATCCTCAAATATCATTGCAGGTTCTTACATTGTATTAGGGCTGTAAGCCAAGAAAAAACTGTATTATGAGCTGAGAAACATCAAGTTATGCCAGTTCTTTAGCCTCTTCCCCGTAAGTTTCTTTTCCTCTCTCTCTTTTGTGAAAAAACGGGAGTCTATCTCACAAAAGCTTTAAATTTCCTGAACTATTAATGCTCTACCAATTTATACTTTTGATGGTGGGATTACAGGGCTTTAGAAGCCTCTGAGATTCCCAGAGTGAAAGCTCTGAATGAATAAAAGGAAAAAGGGAAAAAAA
>VXBA01004774.1:2044-94496 GCA_013399895.1 Serilophus lunatus | reverse complement strand
AAAAAAAAAAAAAGCAATGCTCTGTTACCTTTCAGTGTGGGGATTATATGCTTTTATATCACTGTGTTCTTGGTCATTTCCCTACTCCTAGCATTTATCATGAGTGAAACTATTTAGCCCGCACTGAAAAAGAGAAAAATTCTTCAGTATCCAGAGGCATCTGGCCATAAATGTTTATTTTCAAGTGTACTTGGAATTAGATTTAACCCTAAAATTATTGCCCATAAAAAGAAATCTAATTCTATAATATGAAAATCTAGATCAGCTGAAAAGTTTCTGCTTAGGAAAGGAAATTTTAAAATGTTATTGAAAGGGGTATAAATCATAGAATCATAAACTGTTGAGGTGGGAGGGATATCTGAAGATGGTGGTCCCACACCCCTACTTAAGCAGACCCTGTTGCCCAGCACTGAGTACAGGTAGTTTTTCCATATTTCCAAGGATATCTTTTGTCCTGTTACTGGGCACCACTAGAAAGACCATGGCTCCTTCTTCTTTGTAGCCCCCTAAAGGTGTTGATCTACTTGACAAAATTCCCCCTGAGCCGCCTTTTCTCCAGGCTGATCAGTTCCAGCCCTTTTACCCTTTCTTCATGGGAGAGATGCTTGTGTCCCTTAGGTAATTTTATGGCACAGTAATCCAGGTGTGGCACCATTTGATAAATTCTATTTTTCTTTTCAGTGATAAAACAATAAACTATGACATGCTAGAAAAGCTGTTAATCAATGAGACAATAATATAGAAGCATGTGCTATGGACTTGTTCTGAATATTGCATAAATTTGAATGGTAACCCTGTGTTGCAGTTTTGTAGTTAAGACATACTATATATGCAATATGTACAGATTTATTATATACACCTAAGAGACAAAATCAGATTACAGTGGTCTTTTTTTAATATTTTGCAAATGTGCTGCAGCCATGTAATATAGGTTAACTTATTGAAGCTCATCTTTACAGGACAGATACACTCATCTTTTAACAAGTACATCAAATGTAGAAATATGTTGGCTACTTCAGGCTTCATTGATAATAATTTCCTGTTGCTATGGCAAAATACAGTACTTCACCTTTCAAAAAGCCAAGGAGAGAAGTAGAATGTTTGTTGTATATGGTTTATCTTATATCAGAGAATGACAGGTGCATCACAAGAAAAGAACTGCATAGTGCTGTTCTTATGATTGTGGCTAATAATATGTTTTTTCTTTAGTTTATTTGCTAACCATTCATAGAGAGCCAGAAACACCAGTTTTGAGATAGAGGTGTTGCACAGGATAGGCTGAGAATTTTAAACTGATAGATGGTTGGTCTGTAGGCTTGGATGATGAATATTCCTGTTGCTTACTAGAATATTAGCTTTTATTACTAAGATACACAGTTCATTTGTTTTCTCATTCATCACAACAGAAAACACCTTTCCCTTTTTTTAGGAATTCATCTGAGGTCATCTAGCTGCACAATCCAATAAAAACATGGTTTGCTAGATGTATGGGAATAAGTGGATATATTCATAATGTGGCTAACAAAAAATGACTGAATATGAAGCTGTGAATGCTGCTACTTTGTTCCATCATTTCTACCAGTAGTTCCTTGTTTGCATAAAGTGGTTGATAATGGCATCCTGTTGCTTCAATGTATAATTAGAAAAATAGTAGTGAAAGGAGAAAATCAGCAGGTTAGACATTGCTATTACCATGTTCATTCCATAAAGCTGAAGAAGACAAGGGTCATACAGGAAAAGATTGTGTTCTTTATAAGCAGGAAAAGCATGTCTTAGTGTATTGTTAGAGGAAGGTAGGTCTTTAGAGCTAATAAAGTATTTGGGTGTGACGGACCCCTAGTAGTTCCATTATACTGCACTTTTCCTGTGTAGACGTACATTTTTGGTTATGAATTAGGTAGTAGCAATTCCTGCTGCACCAAGATAAAATATTATTTAATATAAAAAGAAAAACAGGTCTGTAGGCTGAAGAGACAGTCACATAATTTAGAGAAAATTTCGTTTGTCAAACAAGCCAATGGGCTTTGCAGTAAAACAAACCAGAATTTCATTACTGAGGATTACTAAATGTAATTTAACCTTGTTTAGGAAACATATAGCTACTCTGCAATGCTTTGCTAAAGTTTAATAAATTAAAATGCTACTGTTATTCCCAGGGACATGCCATTTAATTTACAAACCACTTGCACAATAGCTATTTTAAGCATATTTGTGTAACATGCTATATCAATTAGTTTTTTAGGCAAATGAAACCACCTGTAGCTGTTATGTTGTGAGGGGAGTTGGTAATGATTTTCTTGTGGGATTCTTTTCAACTCTTGTTTTCAGATCAGTAGTGGCATTCAGTCCTTTGATATAGATCAAAGCAAGAACAAAAGCTTCTTAGGAGCAAGTGAGAGTCAGAAGGTGAAAATGAAGAGAGGGAAAAAACATTGAAATCCCAGACCACACCCTAGAACCAGACTGCCAATATATGTAAATCAGCTTTATGCAGCTATAGCTGCAATATTATTTTAGTGTAATTTACCCATGATCCCAAACCTTCAGAGGCTTGGATAGCATATTTCCTCCCTTGATTACAAACCAGTGAATCTCATCTTGCCTGTACAGGTGTTGATTTTTTTTTTTCTCAGCCTATATTTACTTGCAGCCATTGAAGATCTAGGGCAGTTAGTGTAAAGATTAAAAATGATATATGAAGCCTGACAAATTTAATCTCAGGTAATTATACTCTACCTTGCTCTTCTAGTTAGTAAAAAGTTTCCCTGCAATTTTGGTTGGGTAAGTAATCTTCTACTGCAGTATTTTGCTCTTGAGTAGCTGCAGCACTGACAAGATGAATACTGTGATTCCATACATTAGCCTCATTTTTCTAAATATTTTATGAAAATTACACAGTGTTCTGTGATTAGCTGCAGCAGCCTACACAGAAGGTGTTACATTCAAAAAATATGAATTCTTTTACCCTGACAATAATTCTTGAAAGATTATGTGTGAATTTATTGTTTCTTCTGGTTCTTTAAATGCTTTCTCGTGGACATAGTTTTCTTCTGCAGATCAAAAATAGAAGCTTCTATATAAAAAACTGTAGACTGTTGTCTGTGGGCAGATTTCTTTTTGGCTAATGAATAGGAGGACTAAGTTCATTATGTACCAGATAACTTTCGTAATAAACTCGGATCTGGCACGAACAAGAAGCTGAAGATTTGCAGTTCATCTGACCTGTACGTAGGTGCCCTTTCTGTGTTTATTTGACAATTTCATTCTCTCCTGGCTGACTGTCATGTCCCTCTGGAAGAAGAGAGTACAGAAAGAAGGGCAGCTAATTAATACTTCCAAATTTTGTTTCTATTTCTAACTCATCTGCAGTTTCCCTTTTCAGATACATTGGGGGAAAATATCAAATAGAATCTAACGAACTATTACTCCTAGGCAATTAAGACACACATACACACACAAGCACGCACACGCATGCATAAATTAGTTTCAATGCCGTACAGATTTCATCACCTAGGAAAGCAGTATAATTCAAGAAAATTAATGAATAATAATACATCCTTGCCTTGTAAAGTGTTCAGTTTTGATCAGCTGTATTGTACCTTATTGTACAACAGCAAATCTAGACTGTCTGCCCAAAAATGAAAATCGTTATCAGTGTAAACAGAAGAGTCAGAGAAGGCTGATGCTGTTTACAAGATATTAAAAACAAAATATAGTGAAAGAACACTTCAATGTGTTAGGACCAGGTAGGTGCTCTACAACAGCCAGAAGAAATTGAAAAGATGGAGAGTTTTTAAATTATAATAAAAACTTCTAAGCATTAAAGGTAAATAAAAATTATTTATGAAAACTAAAGCAATTAAAATGCACATCATTTTACTGTCGAAATTAAAATGACAGGTTGTAGTCAAAACTCAGAGTTGATTGGGATTAAACTGTTTAACTGCTGTATATAAAAGAAGTATGATAATACAACATAATTTTGAAAGAATTGGATAATCAGATAAATTATAGGAAAATTTTATACTCCAGTACATTAATCACTGAATAATTATTTGGGTATTTTTAGGATTTAAATTGTTTTAGTCCGTAATTGTTCAATTCTTAGCATCCTATGTGTTATTCTCAAGCATTTTCTACTTATTTACATGCCTTAAAGTAGGTAGAATATTGTTTGGTTTTAAACAGCAGATCTTCTCTGCTCTAAGTCAACTTTGAAATTAATAAAATTTAATTTCCCATGTCTAAAATTTATAAATTATATTTCTGAGTAATTTTTTATTCCAAGAAGTCAGGGAAAATTGGTGATATTCTACAAGCATACAATAAAAATTCCAAAATTTACCTAGTGTCTAATACAATGTCGTATTTAATGTGTCTTTTTTATATCATTTTCTTTCCACACATAAATGATTCTATTTACAATGGTTAGAGCAGCCAGTAATTGCTTGTGATTGCTTGCAGGAAAATGTTAGGACTCCAGAATATGATTGTTCTTGTAGACACAACCAGTTTAGGTGTATCTGCTCTATTCAGCTCAGAACTCCCTTAGGATTTGTGCTTCCACATAAGACATACCTTCTTTTAGCACTTCAATACAGGTTCCTCTTGTCTATTTACTTTGGAGAGAAAAAATTGTATTTTTTTCTATGGAGAGCCAAAGCTCTTTGCACAATTAGGCTGATGTTCCTCATCGGCTCATCTTTTGGCACATGGGGAACAGCCTGCTCCTGTAGCTGTAAGATTGCCTCCTTAGAGCACATCCAGATTTCCTGGATTCCTTTGCCCTTCAGGACAGCCTCCCAAGGGTCTCCTAAACAGGCCAATGTTGGCTCTCCAGAAATGCAAGCTAGCCATTCTTGCTGATCCCCTTCCTAAATTCTCTGAGAATTGAAAACTTAATCCCCTCCAAGCATCACATTATCCTCTAGTTAATACACCCAGGTCCAGTGGGGTATCTCTTGTCCAGTGGGGCTTCCTCACCAGCTGTGTCAGGAAATTATCTTCCACACACCAGGAACCTACTCATCTGTCTCCTCTCTGCTGTTTTGTATTTCCAGAAGACATTTAGTAAGTTGAAGTCCCCTACGAGAACAAGGACTAGCAATCATGAGACTTCTCCCAGCTGCCTATAGAATATTTTGTCTGCCTTGTCATTATCGTTGGGTGGATTGTAGCAGATTCTCTTGACCTTCCTCATGATTCTGACCCATGAACACTCAACCCTCTCATTACCATCATTAAGGTCTAAACAATTAAAACAGACCTCTCCCCCCTTTTCTGCTTCTAATCTTCATGGAGAGGAATTTAAGGCCAGTGGAATTTTATTTTAGATGGGATAGCTTCCTAAAAATTTCTAGTACTTCCTTTTTTTCCCTCGTGCAACTTAGTGAAGAATCACAAAGAAGTTTGTGCAAACTTTAATATATTGCTCAATCACCATCAGAATGCACTGGAAAGTCAAAAATGAAAGCTGGAATTAGGGAGGAATGCTTGGATATTACAAGCAGTCACCTCCTGGTTTCAGTGCTTTATGTAAAAGATGGTGTTTCCTTTTGTATTCTGGGGGGATACATTGAAGAAAGATTCCTTTGAACAACTTTTAAAATTTGTTTGTAGTGTCAATACAGGCACCCCATAAGGATGTATCACATAAATATTTATTTTTAAAATAATTGAACAAAATATGAAATGTGAGAGAAAACTTGTGAATTTAGGAAGGCATCAGAATAAAAAGAAATGCTCTCTATATAACAGAATTTTATTATCTCTTTGTTCAAGATTGATAATCTTCAAATATTTTGAGGCATAGAATTTTTTTAATTGAACCACTTCCAGAAGAATTCACCTCTGAAGGTAACATTAATTTGTTGCATGGTGTATTGCAGGAAATATTTCAGGTATTACTTCCTTTTTCTTTACACATAGTTTCTTATCCTTGCTGCTTTACTTTTTAGAGATAGGGCCTGGAGATTCACAAAGTCTGTGTGTGGTTCCCCTTAATTAGAGAACTATCATGAGAAACAACAAGAAAATTCCATTTCTTTTTTTAAGTAGGTAATCTTTGAAGTCAGTAGGTAATCTTTGAATTCAAACGGATGTTCTTAGGTTGCTTTTTTTTTTTTAATTATTCTGTGACTCATTTGTTGTTCAGGTAGAATTGGTCCCTAAAACTCATAAAGTTCATAATCTCTGTCCCTTTTATTTTTTTAGGAGATCCATGTCTTTATTTTGTGAAAGGAGAAAGCAAAACCCTGGCTGTGGCTGGGACCACTTCCTGATGGGTGGCTTTCTGCTGTTGTTGTCACATTCAGTGGTGGAATAGAAATGCCTCTGCTCCAAGAATGGGTAACTCAGAAACACAAGGTTACCTGAACCTGATGCTTCAAAGAAGAATGTAAACTTACAGATTTCTCCATTTCAATATATTCCCTGATATCATTTATTAACAATAAATAAGGTCTCTTTCACCTGGATAGTGTGATATTTTTTGAATTATATTAGGATTATTGTTACTGTAAAACAATGAGTCAAAGGTCCCATCCTGGGATCATGTTAAGCCTGGATGTATTATGAACATTTGTCTATGCTTCATCATTTGAGAAAAAGAACACAAAATTAAGAAAAAGAAAAAAAAATAAATAGGAATAACCTCAAGGAAAAAAAATAGAAGTCAGAAATGAGAATGAACACATCAGAGTCTTAAAAGGGGAAGATGGTATGGAATGCTAAAAAGGTGAATGTTGTAAAGAGGAAACAAAATGTTACTTTTAAAAGGAATAGAACTCAACAGGAAAATGTATTGAATAGTTAACATAGAATGTGAGGCAAAGGTAATGATATATTTGGGAGGTGCAAATGTGGGATGGTGTATTTGGCTTCTTTTTACTGTATTTTTACTGTATTTTCCTCTTCAACATTGTTTTAGCTTTACAGGTTTATAGGAATCTGGCATTCAGATTAAGAGTGTATGTAAATGATACAGAATTTATGATATTCTAGTACTAAATACCCCTCAGAGTAAAATCAAAGGATATTCTTTCATATATATTGACTAGATATAACCTAAAATTAATTGAACTACACACGTGATTTTTTTTAATGAATAAAAAAATGTAAATTCTAGGGTCCTGGAAAAATATATGAGTCTAGTTAGTTATTGTAAGTCAGTACAGAGAGCCTTCAAAGACAAACAAAAGAAGCTGATAGTAAGTTGTAGACTATGTTTTCCCTTCTCTACCTGGTAGCCAATAAACAATAGATTCTTAATGTTGCAATTTGGTTTATGCTCATTTAAAATTATTAGTAACTTTCAAAAAAAACCCAAACAAGGTATCTGAGCTTCTCAACAGTTAGTAATATTTTTTTCTAATGGAAAGAATTTAGCAACCTAAGATAAGTGGTTGAAGCTGGACATCATTTATGAGATTCTTTTTAGTGTTTGAACATGTCTTTAGTAATAAGTGTGTCTAAAATAATTTTTTTTGAGACTTACCTTCTCTTTAAACTATTGTCTTTTATATCACTGGACAGTATTTATTTAAAATATTAGGATGTGCACAAGAGCAAGCATTTAGGCATAACCATGTACTATTTATGCACGTGCTGCATAAATATTTTTCAGAGCTTATTCTTCACACTGGGTATCCTCTTAGTAATCACATTAATAAACACAGGACAATTAGTTTTATAAAGAATGTCCAATAAATCAGCTTTGATACTTTCTCCCTGATACGCAGCCTGGGTGAAATCTTCCCAGGAGCTGTGAAAAATATAGTTTGAGGTTCAGCTTCTAGGTTCACATCCTGAGGCAGAAAAGCACTCTTTTGTTTCTCAATCAATAAAGAATACATTCTTACTGGATACAGATCAGGGATTTAGGCAGTGCATGTCTCCTCGACAGCACTATAATTTGCTAGCTGGAGGCACTGATAGTGCAGTTGTGTATTTCTTTAATGTCTGACTTTCAGTGAAGATTCTAATTAGGTTATTAAGATACTTAAGAAGAGGAAAGGGCAGTGTTTCTCTGAACACTATTCTATGTAATGCAGAGAGTAGTAGTTTTCTGATATGCAGCATTTAGCACACGTGAAAATAGATGTCTGTCTTAAGCAAGCTGTCATTTCTCAAACTTGAGAAAAACTGTGCCAGGAGAAGCTGGGGAGAATCGCAAAGGCTGGGTCTGGAAGCACTGGAGTGCAGAGTGCTGATAGCAGCGTGCTCCCTAGTGCAAGTTTCCAGAGAGCGTTTCTTCTTGGCACTGACACAGGCAAGTCTCCTGCTCCGACACAGATGTTCCTCCAGCAACAATAAGTAACGCTGCTTGACGGATACAATGTCATACCCGGGGGTTCGTGGTCCACCTCAGCCTTCTAAGAGGACTCGCTACTAATGAAAACAAAAGCTTAGAGAAGCATGAGATGCAGGGCTTTGTCTAATATTTTGTTTCAGCTAGAGTGGCTGGTGAGTCGCCACAACTCAGTATAGTGCTGCTTTACACCACTGCAACTTTCTTCAAAGCAAACTCTTGGTAAAATCTTCTAATGTCCCTCTGATTGCATACCGGTGTGAAGACTGGAATGATTTGCCTGTTGGAAGAATGTTGACTCTTGAGTGGGAGTCGGAGGGACTGCAAACAGTGGGTATTGTTGTGATTATATTTGCATCTCTGAAGCTGCTTCATTTGCTGGGACTGATTGATTTTTCAGAAGGTAAAGTGGTCACTCACAGTTTGTGCTGTTTGTAGGTGTGGTGTCTGATCTGCTAAAATAGGCTTAGAGCATCAGCTGTAAAAGCTGTGAAATGTAAAAGGTGAAAATAACAGAGTAAAAATCCTGGTTTGCTTCTGCTGGTTTTACTTTGTTGCTGAAAACAGAAGTAGATGCTAGCATTAGGTTTGTAGTTTATGATGAATTTACAGCTGTCTGTGAGTGGATATTTATTAGAATACCTGAAAAGAGTGAACATAACACCTGGCAGTCACCTGTGAAATCTTTTCACTGCTACTGAACTTGATGGTTCAGTTCATGCTTAGAGTTCTGATTTATCGTGCAATTAGAGTTTTGTTCTCTATCAGTATCTGTGTTTTAAAAATCCATTTCGTACATAAATGTAATACACTAATACTACAGGATGAAGTTTATAACCAAGCCTGCTCTACACCTTTCAAAGGAAAACATACATGCCAACATTAAATGTGGGTATCTAAAATATATATAATGAATACATGTTTTAAAATTCCTGTTTGCTTGCTCAAATCGATTCTCCTTTCTACCTTATGGGTCATATAATTTCATCTACTTGCAGAGAGGTCTTCACATTAATTTATTAGTATTTTTAGTACTATACAAAGTGAGGGGGTTTTAACATTTTATAGAAATAAGTTCAGTTATTACTGGGAATTTTTTGCTGCCTACTTTTCAAGTTTTTCACAAAACGTCTAGTGTGGACTGCTATAGTAAACAAAAACTATTCACTCACTGAAGCCCTTGCTGACAAAAATATTTGCTTTTGTCAATATGTTTGTTCAAGTGAGTCCAAACCAATTCTTTTTGCTCTGTAACTGCTTTCAGTCAGAATAAAACAGCGAAGGAGAGCACTCCAGTTTTCTGAAACATTAACTTTTCATTGTGCAATAGGATCTTTGATGGATGTTGATTCACATCATCATTTTATAGAATTGTTCAGCGTGCTGATAAAATTTGAAATCTTTAAGACAGCACTTATATAGTTACTGAACTATTGAAATAAATCATCCTTTAAACTATGTGGTGAGAATGTATAATGTTTGCTTTGTTACTATATAATGCATTGATTATGGAATTACTTTTTCAATTCTAAACAGTGGGTAATTTACTCCTCATAACAGTGTTCACCTGTTGGGTGTTTTTAAGGCTCTGAATACTGTAACATTTGGGACATCTAAAAAAATTATCATGCTTACAGATTAGCCTCAACTTTATTACATATGGTAACAGAGAGAAAAAAAAGATTAAAATGCAATATTGAGGGTTTTTTAGCATATGTGGAGTTCAATCCCTTTCTTGATTTCTCACAGAATGGTATTGTCATTAAGTTTGTGGGAAAAGGTTTCATGTGATCTCAACTAGGTTAAATTACCTTTTTTTTTTTTAAAAAAAAAAAAAAAGAACCCTGGTACAAATTATTCTGATTTTAATTTGGTTAATAAGTTCAAGATGATATATCTATTGTACAGTTGATGTATTTACAATTTCAGTGTGAATAACTCCAGTGACTCAGGGGATATTTGGGTACTGCCATTTCCATTAAACAAGAATTCTGCCCAAATTGATTAAAGAATGTTTTATAGGATATTCAGAACTAATTGTTGTTCACCCACTGAATGCATGGAAAGATTTTGTGTTTAGTATACAAGCAGGACCACATTTGTACTGTTTGTGTTGATTTTAAAACCAAAAATGAGCAATGAGTCTTTCCCATCTACAACATGGAGGCAAGTCATGGCCTAAATGCTGAAACAAATCTGTTTCCATAGTTAGAGACTTTTATTAGAGACTTATATTGCAAATATCACTGAAAGAAAGGGCAGCATGCCTGATGTATACCAGGACAGGACAGAGAAGACAGCTAAAGGAAAAATCCCTAGTTGCTAGCTTGTTACAACTCTGCTGGTTTTAGTGAGGTTGTGGTGATAAATTACTGTGGTATGATGGACAACCATCTGCCTCTACATAGGAAGGAAGTTACGATGAAGAAGAGCTTGGCTTGCTCTCATGTCTCCATGAGAAGACAGGAGAATTGTGTCAGTCTGCTTAGTTTTATTACAGTGTTAAACCATTTCCAGGAGAGAGGAACCTTATTTTACTCTGTGTCCCATACCAGGGACTATGTTATTCTGCTTCATCCATTCTGCACTTTACAATAAAAAGGAAAGAGATCAGAATGAAGAGAAAGCTGGCTTCACTGGAGCCAGCAAGCTTTTTCAGTTATAAAGACAGAATTGAATCAATACCACTTTTACTAGAAGAGAATGAAACTCCCTTTTCCCTCTCCTATTACTCTGAAAGTGGTTTGACACTGATCAATATCTTCCCTCCAACTTCCATGCCTGAAACTTTTGCTTCTGGGCAGCTTCACTCCAAAGCTTTTGTTTTGTTACTCAGGCGGAAGAGGAGTAAAGGGAGATCAAACTGAAGCAATAGATCAGAACAGTAAAGCTAAAGCACCAGATTTAAAGGATATTCATCCACCAGAAACTTGGAGGGGGGAGAGATGGCAAAATGAAGGACTTGCTTTGCATTTGTATGTCCATGATAGCTATGCAGAGATGATGTAAACGTGTGTGCAACTTTGCAAACGTTAGAGGACTGCATAAATCAAAGACTTTAAAAGGATAAACTTTATGCTTCTTCCTACATCATACATTTATTATGATTTGAAGTCTAACAACTGATACAGAAATGTTTTTCTTTTGCTTATGTATAGAATCAGCCAATGTTGCAATCTATTTTAGACCCTCCTGTTCCTCCTGTTTCCTTACAACAATTTCCAGAGGCTGTTCTTACCTTTCAAATGCTTATTCCAATAAAAACATCGTATCTGGCATATGAATGTCCCATGAACTCCATGTCTTCTGGCTAGTAGGGCCCACTGGTCTCTGTATGTCTATCACTCAATAGGCTATCAAGGCTACGTAAGAATATTTCTCATAGTGTGCTGCAAATGACAGACTGGTTCACTTGCAGTTATCAATAAATATATTTAGCTGTAAAGTCAGCTTTGTGAATAAATAATTTTTTGCCTTCACTAGAATTTCAAAATTGGGAAAGGGGTAGAGTAAGCAGATGTAGTTCTAAATAGAGGTATTCTTCTGTCTTAGGGTATATCTGCTCCATGCAGGTACACAAAGATATTTTTTTTTTATTTCTATCTAATCTAATCTGGAGGGACAGGAGTCACCTCCAGTCCAGAAGTTATTTTAGTGCAGTTATCTGTTCTGTCACACTAAGTACTAAAATGTAGCCTCTTTCATAGTGCAGATACTTAAAAGTACAGAAAAGATGTTAGGTCTGTCTGCAACCATCTGTGTTAGCATGTTGTTACTTACCCTTATGGCTTAGCAAAACCAGTAAAGTTTAAAATATGTCTTGAGTGCAGTGTGACTCTTACCCTTAGGAAATGAATGACATGAGGAAAGAAATAATGCTGAGAAATTCTTCATTGCTTCATATTTTCTAAGAAAAAGATCACCAAAAGGCATGGAAATTTTCTCCAATCTGCATGTGGCTGATTAAAATGATCCTAATTTGAGTGTCCTCCCCGTGTACTGGAAGCTGTGCAAAAGTCCAACTTCCAACAGACTCACACCTATGCTGCTCCCTCTCCTTTATGACTTCTCTCATCCAAATGGGTTGCAACATAGCATAACGCCACAATACAGAGACAGGTAAAGAATATGCCACACAGCAATACCTGTCCCTCTGCCTTTTCTCAGCAGCTGCTTATAATACTTCATCTCAGTGAGCTGTTCAGTTTTCACATGGTGAAATGTCCATTTCCTACTTTTGTTTTTTTTTAAATTCTCCACACTTGTACAATTAGGGGAACTACTTTATTCTGAGTAAGTATCTATTGCCTGCCTCAAAAAATTCTGTTCATGGATGCTGATATCCCAGTGCGAATTCATGGCATCAATGTATATAGTATTATAAGGTTTCCTGTGATCATCAGTGAATCACTCACACTAGAAAAGAGAACTAAGACTCCTTTAGCATCAAATATATTAGCACCTGTGCATGTAGACTGCTTGTTTCCTGCATATGGCGATACAAAAGGTTTTAACGTTCTTTCCAGAACCGTAACTCTTCCCCTCAGAGACAAACAAACTGGATTACCTTTTTTTCTATTAACCCTCTTTATAAATTTTGACAAAGACTCTGGATTCAAGGCCTCCAGAGAAAAGTCAGTCTTTAGAGTTATCTATATATTGCACAGCAGAGAATAGTTACTTCAGGCCAAATGCAAGACTGCATTAAGTTGCTGCTTTAAATTAAACCTTCATCCAAACTGATGTAAAAAGGTGTAAATTTCAATATTCTCATTTATAAGGTGTGTTCTTGGATACATATATTTTTGTATGCTTCTGTTGGATGCGAGGCAGGCTGAAACTGATTGAAGCTTAGAACCACTACAACAGCCTAGCTCAGGGTTATTGATGGTCTCTTTAATTTCCACCTACCCTCAAAAAGTGGACTCTTCCAGGCTTGGGAGTGTGCACAATGAAACTGAAAATTTGATTTTGTTTTGCTTTCTTTTTACTTTAGGTCCAGGTAGAAAAGCCACTAATGATACAATGCATAAATGGCATACAAGTGTAAAGTAATGTCCTTGTAAAGAAGAGAAAAAGTCATTCTTTTTTGTCAAAATTGGGGAAATCATGCTTATACCACAAAAAAAAAGGAGACCATTTTCTAAAGAATTTTGAGGAAAGGTTTATTGGTTTATAAAGATCTTTTCATCAACTTTTTCATCAACTTTCCCCTAGACTTCTCCAGTTTATTTTATCATCCAGATCAGCTGAATCATGGAGGATTAGGTCATTTTAGATCCATAGCAGTCTGAATTCAGAATTTAGATTCATTACGAATTTTCTGGACTCCTCAGGTAAAGCATTTTTTTTAGTCTGAAGTCACCCACTGTACTAAAATTTTACTCTGGCTCAGGATCCTACACTATATTTGCTCAGGATCCTACACTGTATTTGCATTCTGACCTGGGGAGGGATCCTTTTGGCCAGACTGCTGTACAAGAAAACTTCCTGAGAATCAATGGATTCTCCACTTCATTGTCTTGATTTTTTTTTCCAAGAAAATATTTTTACTGATGTCATTTTAGGCTAAGGGATTGACTGTTTTCAAGCAGGTAGGGAATTTTCTCCTTGCATTCATCTTTGCAAGGATAGAGTTGCTTTTGGCCATCATTTGAAGTTTCTTCAAGAGATGCTGAGTATTTATCTGAGGCAGATCATTCATCCAGGGATGTCTTGGCCATTGCTGGCCAATATTGCATGTGTTTTGAAAGCAAGGGAGGTATTTTGTTTTAGAGTATAGTTACAAAAACCCAAAATAAAGGTAGGTGACGTATATTTGACACCTGCTGCAAAACCTGCATCTAACCATCTTGCATTCCAGAATATGGATACCAGGAGCTTCGTACAGAATGCCCTGCTTAAGCATTTTCTTCATGCACTCTGTCACTGCTTCATGCTCAGGCTGCTTTTAAGATGCAGCTCAGTATAAAAGAATTCGTTTTAAGATGACAGAAATTTGGAATGACAAAATATGCTTCCCTTGGTCAGCTGAGTATAGGTGAGGAGAAAAAAGCATTACCTAATCACTAATGTCCTTTAGGGCTGAGAATCTAGAAGGATTTACTGTTGGAATATGAAACTTGCAAAGTCACAAGTAGTCATTGCCTAAAATTATATTATAGAGCAAGATTAGCTGTACTCAGTGATGGAATGGCTGAATGAAAAAAAAATCCCTATTAGTGTACTGAAGTAGAAATAATGCAGTCAACTTTCGTTTCTTGACTCGAAATTGTTTGTTTCATGTTTGACACACTTTCTGGCCAGAATTCTTTGGCCTTTGATGTTAGTGAGATATGGGAGATACTCAGTGAATTTTGTTTTGATTTATGTCTCTGATTACGTGCAGACCTATTTGAAGCATCAAGATTTACAAAGCAGTTGAACACGATCCTTGTAATGCAAAAATAATAACATAATTTGGAGAGATTATACTATCATTTTGTTGCATAGAATGCATTTTAGTTCAGAATAAAAATTCTTATGGAATTACCTTGGGGGAAAATTTCAAAAGCAGCCATAAAGCTCATTTTTCTGTCTCATCTGGACTATACGCTATATCTGGACTATCCCTAATGCTATATAACTGTTTCATGTTGCTTTGGCATTATAAAGAAGCACAAATGAGATTGTCCCTTTTATAGAAATGTAATATGACCTTCCAAAGTTTGTAGTCTATGAACTTTTAGAAATAACCCAATGGTAGATTGTCTGCCTTCATTTGGTAAAGAAAGAGTAGTGATCTAAAATGAAGATTATGTATACCCAATTTTAACACTAACTTTTAATAGCTATGGTATTGAAGGAAGAAAACTGTACAATGGAAGATCTGACATAGGTACAAGTTTCATTTTAAAAACCCCAAAAAGTCATTACCAATCAATTGTTTATTTGTCTGTAAATTATGTTACTGCTGAATAGTCTATATTTTCATATTAAAATGGTAGATTGATTATTTTATATTTGCCTGCAAGTAGATTGTTGGATTCCATATGTGCATTTGACTGATTTTTGGATATGTATACGAATGAAAATCTGGAATATTTCTGGTCGATATCTACCCTTATTTTGAGTACGTTTTTCACCTTTCACTAGTCACTTCAGAAAGAGTTACACCATATGAAACAGATCCTTGTTCAGACAAAACAGGATATTGATTTAAGCTCACTGATATAAGCCAAGACAAAATTAAGTGCAACAGTTTAGTGACTTTCATGATGTTCCCAAAGGAGGCTTGCTCCTTGCAGATACAACTGCTGGATTTGATGGGAGAGTGAAATTAGAGAAATTAGAGGTGAGAAGACACAGTTGAGAAGAAAGGGCAAAAAAGTGTCTAGTTCACGTAATGATCAATCACCAAATTAATAAGTAGCAAGGTAAAGAGGGCTTCAATATTTATTTTTTTTTTAGTGAAATAGAAAAATTAGGAAAGTAAATAGATTCATGAGTTTCACATAATTAGATTTTTGCATCATCTGTCTATCATACTACATTTAGACATGCACTCTTGTGTAAGGGAAGGAAAGGTAGCATTACCTGCTCAATAATAAGCTTTATATTTCCCAGTGATCTAATTGGAACTCCCTACTAAGTTGTGATTCTGCAGAGAGTCACAGTGACAGAAGGACTAGTTTTAGCCTAGACATATCTGAAAATGCAGCCATAATGTTTGATGTATGCACTAGCATTTGACCTGTATCTTTCTTACATTGTAAATACTATAGATTTCTTTGTTTCTCAATAAAAGATGATGTTCTAGATTTTACACATCATGACGAAATTTGGGTTAAGACAAACTGGCTAGGTTAACATTTGTCTTGCAAAGTTATATTTATGAAGCGATAATCCAAATTCCTCCCCTTGAGATGGCACCAGAAGAATATTCCACTTGGTGTGAAATATCGTTCCTGGTGCAAGACATCACTTTCCACAGGTAGTAGAGCAGTGGTATTGTTTACATTGACATACTGTTAGCTATTTTTTACAAGAACGTGTGTGACTTATCCTTAAAGCACTGGCTAATGTGCATTCAACTTTTCCCTGTATTTCTTCTGTAGTTTGAACTGTTTAAAAGTTGCTTCATTATTTCTCTGCCAAATGGATACCAATTGTCAGCAACTTTAATTACATAATTAAAAGAATCACAATTAAATAGTAAGCTGGCATTCAGGAACTGTCATTGTGTTTCCATTGTGACCTTAGAAAATCTAGAAAGTTGTGAAAATTGCACTGGTTAACTTATAGGCTGTTATGAGAGTAAATAGGTTAAAAGTAGCATCAGATGCTGAAGTGGTGAGGCCGTATCATGAGTACTGAGACACATGTTAACAGATCCCTTTTAATCTCAAAACTAAGAATCCAAGTTTGAAAATTGAACTTGGTAAGTGATAGAGTTATAAATAGCTTCAACCTGTTGAGATTTTTTAAATGGAAAATTCACTCTGAACCCAGCCAGTAAGGTGTGGGTTAATACTTAATTTATTACTACAAGCAGTATATACTTTCTTCCTGAGAAAGCAGGTCATCTCATCTCAAATTCCAATAAAAACTGTTTTAAAATAAATTACAGTAAAATTGTCACTGTAGCATAGTCAGTATCTTATGTTGTATTCCTGTATACTTTCTGAAGTTACAAATGCTTCATATTACCTATTCTTTTTAAGACAAACCTTGCTGTTTCTCTTTTGTTTATTATGAGTACTATAATTTATTTGGACTCATATGCATATATTTATAGAGGAGAATATACTTCTTTATGAGGTCTGTAGCACATAGAATACATTACACATATGCAAGGTATTATATATGGAAAATAATTTTAGATTCCAATTTATGGTGTACTAAGTGCAGGTAGATGGATTTGCTGTATTTCAGAGACAAAAAAATAATTCTTATATGACTGTATTTCCTTTGAAATGTTTCAAAATACAGTCCCTATTTCTCAGTCTCTTATTCATTGTTTTTTTTTAATAAAATATACTTGCAATATGAAATAAAATAGGAGTTTAAAATTCAAAAATAAATTATAAATAATGCGAAGGAACTTCTTTTTTTGAGTTTTACATTGCATATGGACTCTTTCTTTTTATATTTAAATAATGATGCACTGCAAATAAATGTTTCTTTATTATTTTTCAAAAAATGATGAACATGATCCAGTTCTTTCTCTCTCTGGGCTATTTTTCGTCTTCATTACTGAAGTCACTAAATGGACCCGAATGAGTTTACTCACCGTAATTGTTTTGGGGTTGGATTCAGTCCCTGTTCCTCAAGTGGATCAGAAAACTATAACTTTTCAACTTGCTTTTCTCAGATGAAGATATCTAATGCACTGTAGTAAATACAGACATTATATATGTCCATTACTTTACTGTCTCAGCAGAATATTGTGCACAAAACAGAGCATTTGAAATACAGCAATCAACACAAAAGTGTTGGCTGTTTTTATAGAAGCAGACGACCTCAGTGTAATACCAATAAATGGATGCTTCACTGTGTACCTAGATATTACCATGAATTTGTACTTCTAATTTTTTTCCCAATAGAGATTCAATTGCTGAAAATAATAATAATATTAAAAGCTTTTCTTTAAATTTCTTTCATCCATACCAGATTAAACTTGTATCTCATGGACGAATGCTTGAGTAGAAGCACTGGAAGCATTATAATTAAGTAAAATCTTTATTAGGAATTCTTGCTTTTATGAATTTTAATAACTTGTGCAATTCTGTATTATTTGTATAACCAGAGACACTAGTTGCCACCATTCTATTGCTTATTATATAACAAATTAGATCTTCTGCCTGAAGGCTTTACAGTTCAAGGACTGTTTCTATTTGCACCACTTCAGAAACAGCCAGAGAGAAGGCTAGAGACATTTCTAGTTCTCTTCTGCTGAGAAAGAACAAGAAGCAGTAGGTCAACATTTATGGCAGCTCACCTTTTCTTCACTCTGCATAGCACCCAAATCTGGAGTGTCTGATGGGAGGGAGAGAGTGAGGGGAGATTCAATATAGTGCTTACATGAATAGAAAGCAGAACAGTTTGGGTACTCAACTCTTCTCCAACGTTGAGTAGGTGGCAAATGACATAAAATTTGCAGGCAAATATGTGGAAAGGGAGGAGAGTTTGTATGTGCTGTGTAGATAGGTCAGCCATGCCCAGAAGCATTGCAATGGCAGCACATTTTTAAGAAGGGCTTAGACCTATGATAAATTACTTCATTAGGAGAGTTAGACACCCAAGGAAGCGCAAGGAAGGAATCACAGCAAGATTTGTTAACGACCCAATGATATTAGCAGCCTCTTAAGAGCAGATAAAAACCAAAAGGAACTCAAGGGTGGGGGAGGGCAGACACAACACCAAAAAATATTAAACTATTTAGGATTTTCTGTTGTTGCCATTGTCCCAGAGACATATTGTTATTTTATTGTGTCAGATGATAAGTGAACACTTGAAAACCAACTGTTTTCAAATAAAGGAGCCCAGCAATGCAGGAATACATATAAAGATGCTCTGTTTTAGAAGAGTTGGACTATGACTATTGCATAAGATCTTTTCTGCAAACTTTTTAGCAAATTAGGCCACCTCAATTCAAATTCCTAGATATTGATCTTTGTGACCCAGTTTAGACAACTACATCTGAAAATGTAGTTTAAGCACTAGTGGTTCTTCACATGCTATTTATCCTCAATTAAATGACTTCACAATGAGAAAACAATTTTATAGTTTTACCTTTTGATTAATCTCCTCATTCTTTTTTCAAGAAAGATTAGTCTTACCCTACAGGAAATAAAAAAGCATTATTTAATAACAAGTCATCCACAGTGTATTACTACTGTACTACACAGTTGTACATTTCAGGCAAAAATTAACTTAATAATGGTTTTATTACTTTAATCTTATGATAATAGAATTCATAAATTAGACCATTGTTCCTGCTTTGTAATATGTTTGAGAGTGGTTAAGAGAGTCTAATTCTGAAAATGAATGGAAAAAAACAGGATAGTTTCCTGAATTAAAAAAAAATCTATTCAGATATTCTAAAAGAAAAGTAGTCATATTCATGTTTTATGTTGCTTTCTTTACAGTTGTAGTTTTTTTGTAAAGCGTTTCTCTGAAACCTTAGTTCCTGAAAAATTATATAGATGATTTCTGCTATGTGTTTTTGGCTTGTTATGCAATGGAGAAAGGAAGAGTAAGTTAGGATTGAGGTTTTGTTTGTTTTTCTTTAGCAGTTATGCAGAAAAACTGAAAATGCAAACTGTCCACAGAACTAAAACTCAGGAATTCATGGGATTGATAGGAATGTGAACTGACAGAATATGGTAAAATTTCACCTGATTTATGTTTTCTGATTATCTTAATATCTGTTTTAATACTTGATTAATATTTTACATTTAAATGATGTTGTTCATTTGGAAAGCTTGCAAAAGTAGCAAAACAAAAAGGAGTAAATAAAAGTGTCTGTTGCTTCATACGTTTGACACCAATCAGGTTTCTGTCGTCCAACAGCAGGATACAAGGTATCTAGGAAAGTGCTATTTTAAATTAGAACGGAAAGCATAGATTTTTTTGTTTCATTCATTACAGCTGTCATCCTGCAGTTCTCAGAAATGGCATATTCGTCAATTGGAAGTGAGAGAAGCAATCTCTGACTAGCTCAGTGTTACTTTATTTCTTGTCCTTTAAATAAAGCAATACATTAAAGGCTATGTTGTTACATTAAAATGAGAGTTGAAATTAATTTTTTTAAAATGCTTTTCTTGATGTTATAGTAGCAGATAGTGTTTTATTTCATTCAAGAAATACAATGCCATTTTTAACCTCCTAAAAGTAGTAGGACATTAAAAAGTAAATAGCAAAAATTAATTCAAAGGTTTGTGATTTACTACTTCCTGAAAGGTTTAGATTCATGGGAAAGGCTGGGCTAGGATTAACTGAAGTGATTCTCCTTCAAAATTACTATGACTGTATGATAAAGTACTGGATTAAGAAGGTGTGAAGATGTGACATGCAGTGGAAGTGCAATAGGCTTAAATGAGGAAAGCAGGATTGTGTGTCAGACATCACATGACTGCCATAGTTTGTGCCCATGCTTCAGTGATAATTAGGAAGTTGAGTCAAAATCATCTGAACTCTACAAAACTCTTTTATAGTGATTTCTTTTGTTGTTGCACGTCGTAATATAGAATAACAAATACTTCCTGGAGCAAGAATGATCTAAGTATTGTAAATTTTAATGACCAAGACATTTGTCCACAAATTCCTGAAAGAACACTAGGGACTCTAATTAGAAAGGGAGAGGAGGAACTATGACTAATTATTAATCTCCACAACTAAACTGATTTAATTAATTGAAACATAAATGTCAGTGTCAAAGCTACCTGAAAATGTACATTTTCTGTCAATACTTATTGGATTGGACATTTCTGTTTTCTCTAAGTGTTGAGTGATGCTACCTTGCCTTCTGACAGCTGTGTTCACAGGCTAGATCTAAAGGCATCTTTGTACTCACTTAAGGCTGTATCTTACCTCACTTTAACCTTTAGTCTAACACTGGCTCCATAAGACAAATAGACCTCCATTGACTGGCCTGGGAGCTGGGGGAATGACAGTGTCTGTGATGTGAGCAGGGCATGTTGCTCTGGAGACAGACAGCCTCTTTATTCTCCTTTGTCTTTATGTATTTAAAATATGTTCAATGCCATGTACACATCATCAGCAAAACACATTTCAGACATCAGAGACTGTTAGGAATAATATTTTCAGTGTAATCAAAATTAACCTTAGGTTAAAAAACCTCTTATTATTCCTTCTGCAACAATATTTTAAGTTAGGTTAATACATGCTGAGGTATTTTACCTGTCATGTTCAAATTAAAGCAGTGAACCATGTGCTGGTTAATTTTTGGAATAGCTATTTCATGTGAAAGATATTTTTAATAAAAACACACAGTTGTGATTGTTCACAGTATACACTCATAATATTTAGCTATTTGGGGCCTGTCCTGCATTTTCAGCCAATTCTCATTTCCCTGTGAAGGACCCTTGATCATAATTTTCACTCTTATAGTCTCCAGGAGTTTAGAATATGTAAGATACACAGAATGAGCCCACTTTATTGTTATAAGCAAAACTGATCTTCAGAGAATATGAATAAATTACTGTTTCTCAAAGAGTAGAAAGGTCAGCTTCTACCTGTCTGTTCTTTACAAAGTGAAATTGTCTGCTTGCTACTGTTAGTTTAATAAGACCTATTAATAATAAAGAACTTTTTTTGTGAGGAGAAAAAAAAAATAAATGTCAAAGGATTTTCAGTACCCTTTTCAGATGGTGCACAAATTTCTCCATTCACAAAATTGCATTATGAAAATGAGACATTTATTGCCATAAAATATTAATTGCCTTTTTGTTTTGATTATGTTTTTCATTTTGTTTTGTTTTCTTTTTGTTTTATTAGCACACATATAAAATTGAAGGACATTTCTGGTTTAAGCAAATCCTGCAGGCATTTGCTGCATCACAGTGGATGACTATTATAATAGCTGTGAAGAAATCTACCTTTCCTGGCAATTCATTTGTAGTAAAATCACTTCTAGGCTCTTTCTGCACTCTTTAAACTTTCCCTGATCACATTAGCAGAGAAAAATAACTCAGCAAAGGCAATTGGTTTTGCAAGGCTATCCCAGATGGAGCGTGGAGGCTGCCATGCATAGAAGAAGGTAAGTGACCATTCTCTAGCCCCTTCCCTTGAGCCAGTGGCAGGCTATCAGGGCTGGGTCACCTGGAGATGGCACGGCTTTACCTAACCTTCCATGGAATCCTCTCTTCCGTAGTAAAGAAATGGTGTCTCCATTCCCAGGGGAGGAGTGTTCTGGGAAACTGTCTGTGTGTGTCCTGGAAGCAACTAGCCAGTCTGGCAAAAAATTGAAACTTACTCCCTCCTTTGTGGAAGACATTACTCATTTTTCCATCAGACTGTTACAAATTTGAGCTCTTCCAAGTGACTTGACTTCCAGTATCCAATAAGCTCTTTTAGTAAAATTTTCCATTCCCATATCAGTCATTAAATGAAGCAGAATTTCTGCTTTTACAATTTGTTATCCAGCATCCTCCTAAAATGCCACTTAATCAACATTAATATTTTCACACTTGCCTTAATAGTTTTAAAAATTGGGCCTAAAAGTGGGAAGTGAGTGTCAAGTGCCGCTGAATGCGGCATTGCAAGACAGTATAAAACAGTTCCCATATCAGATTATCAGAGAGCTAAACCTTAATATAGTCTGAAATATGTGTAGAGGCAAAGAGATTCCTAGCAACATCTGCTAAAAACTTTGCAAGAATCGGGGTTTTTTTATCTCTTGTGCTTTTACAGATTTCAGTGACAGAATGAGAGGACACAGTCTCAAGCTGCATCAGGGGAAGTTTAGGTTGGATGTTAGGAAAGAAATTTTCACAGAAAGAGTGATTTGCCACTGGAATGGGCTGCCCAGGGAGGTGGTGGAGTCACCAACCCAGGATGTGTTTAAAAAGAGACTGGATGAGGCACTTAGTGCCATGGTTTAGTTGATGAGATGGTGTTAGGTAATAGGTTGGACTTGATGATCTCAAAAGTGTTTTCTACCCTAATTAATTCTGTGGTTCTGTGATTCAGAAAAGTTAGTTCTTGTTGTGCTGATTTCTCTACAATGATCTCCCCCAAATGCAGTTATCATACTTGATTAATGTTTGCATTGGTTATTGCATGTAGCAAAAATATCTTCCTATGGAAGAGCTCTCATCTAATACTTAGATTGTTATCTACTGTTTGTCATAGCATTGTTTCTGAACCTCCCAAAATACTACAGCCCAAAGGAAATTAGTATCTCAAAATGGCAATCAAGTTTTCTCTATTGAAAGCACATATAAATGTATTTTTAAGGTTATCTATGAGTTCGTTGATGTGTATCACTTTTCATTCATACAGTGTATTATTTTTATTAGGCAACTTCTAGATGTCAGACTGACATTTCCAGTTGAGACCAGAACAAGAAATTGCATGTGCTTTTCTCATCAGGGTTTAGAAAAATATTGTACTTGAACTTTTACTGCCAAATAAGACTGTAACATTGTCTATCCTCAAAACCAGTAACCGAGGTTTTCTGGTGATAAAAGTGCTGGTAATATCATGCCTCAGATATGACTTAGAACCTTTGAAGGGGCTTAAAGCTTCCTTACTTGAAACTTCCTGACCCTTATCTTTCTAAGAAGATTTCTTAGAAAGAAATTGGTGCTGCAGGATGCTAACAACATTTCTTCTCTACAGGAAAACAGTTACAAAAATGTGTCAATTAAAATGTAATTATTTCCATTAAAGTCTGTACACTTAAAAATCAATTGAATTAACTTTGCTTAAACTTAGACAAAACTGAAAGCTAGAATAGCATCAGAGCAGTTATTACTTGGCCGAGTCAAATACGTGGTTAGCTGTTAGACCTGATTTATGGTGTTGTCTTTGGTTTACCTTGAAAACTGTACGTGATAAAGGATGACGGATATGAAAGAGCGCAAGTGAAAATCAACAACTCAGAGACTTATCATTAGCTTGTGGTGTCACTGTATTATGGCAGAAAAAGTCAGGGAAGTTTGCAAGATACATTGATTATAAACTCCCCCTTATTTAAACCACATCTAATGTTGCTTCCAGTGTAGCCAGAAATGTATAATAGTCGTCATTATAAAATCAACCTTTTCCAACAATTACCCCAGAGTGATACATGGATACTGCAGTTGTTACATGGACGCACAAAAGCCTTCACTCTGCAAACCATCTATTCTGTTTCTGAGTCGAAAAACATATATAAATCCTGCAGAACTCTGAACACGTGGCTGTGCTAGAGATGAGGTAATGGCTGAATTGCTGTGGAAATTTATGGGTCTCCAAAAAACCGTGTTAAAAATGTACTGTATTAATATGTAGAATCAGAGTTGCAGTATCACAGTGAAAATCAAATTAGGTCATGGTGTTATTGCGGGTTACTATCGTGCTCTTGTTGGTGCAGAAAGGCTGTCTAACTCACAGATGATTCATCCTTCTAGAGAATATAATAAAATATTCAGGCTTTGTAGAGCTGTGTTCTGTTGGGCTAGGGAGAAGAGTAAGAAATGCCTTCAGAATAGCTGCTGGCTGTTTTGTGAGTCACTCTGATAGTCTTAGGAGTGCTTAGAAAGAAGTGTTATCACTTGTGGAAAAGACATGAGTGAATACTAGGTGTTTCTTAAATACTATTGTGTCATGAGCTCTGAAAACATTCCTTTTCACTGCAACCAATTGTAACTTGTGGAAGGTTAGTAGAAATCCCTCATCATAAAAATTACTAGCAGCATTTCATTGCACTTAAAGGCTTAATGACAATGATTTCATAAATACAAGGATAAATAAAAGAATGTGTAAAATATATATACTTCAGTTCAATGGAAGTTCACTGAAAATAATGGATTTTTTTCATTCTATTCTATCAAGAATATCACTCTGATATTTGCAGTATTGTTACCAACACTTTTGACAACCTCAAAAGTTCATGCCAATGTTATGTCAGTCTGTGCCAAAGGGACCCTCCATCTGGATAAGGCTTTACTCCATTTGTTTTGGCAGACAAAAAGTTGTTTTTTCTCAAAACTTAATTCAACACAGTTCCATCTGGCGGGACTGAGAAAGGTCACGTGCACACCATTTCTTAGTTCTCAATATCTGAGGATGATTGCTGAAATCCAATGTGGGTAATCTCATATTTGGCAGAACCTTAAGAAGTTTTGGCAACTTTGATAACAAATTCTTCAAGGAGGTGACTTCTGCCTTGCTGCTCTTCTTTCTTTTTTTATTTTTTCGTTGGTGTATGTGTAATTGCATCAGAATCACTTTTTTCCATTAATTGTGCAATTTGTAAAACAACTGCATGTGTGTTTCTCTGTTTTATTATCTTATTAAGTACTTAGAACTTTAATTCTACAAATCATGGATAGCCCCCCCACCTTCATTTCATTATTAAAATGTAATAATTCAAATCAACTTGGAATGTTATGAGGCAGGAGTAAATGAATCAAACATTATTTTAAGGTTGAATTGTAGATAAAGGGCAAAAGCCCCACTTAAATAAAATATAAATTTGCTATAATTATCTATTCCTCAAGGCTTTGTATTTTTGTCACCATATCGGCATTTGCTTCCATTAGAAAGGTGGACATGGGAATGACAAGATACTTTCTCGAACTTAGAAATTCTAAAGATTACATTCAACACCTTGAAAGGGTTTCTTTTTCCGTCAAAGGGGCATTGGTTCTAGATAGAGAAATAACCCTTCTGTAATGGAAGCAGAAGTCTACAAAACTGATCTAAATGCCAAGTTGGCTGGTATTTTTTACAAACTTGATTTTTTAATGGAGAATTCCTTCTCTGGACTACTGTAATTTCCTTAGATTCCGTCCCAAACTCATCACAGACAATCTAGTCCCTCTACTGTTTCTAAGGTGGTTTCTTTCTGCACACCATGCCAAAATCATATCTCATTACTCCATCTAACAAATTACATATTCAAAAGGCACTACTAAAATAGTAACATATTATACATTTCTTATCCTTTACACAGGTCCTCTTCTACATGACAATATGCACTTTTAAGAATGTAAAAATGTGCTTTGATATTAGTACTTAGTAGACTTGGGTTTTTGCAATATTCTCTTTTCAGCTGCTTATTAGAAACAATGCAATATGTTTTTACAAAATTTGAGATTGTTCATCTTAAAGATTTGCAGGTTAAATCTGCTTTTTAGGCTTGTTAATTCTATCGCTGAGCAGCAATTGTATCTCTTGTTCTATTTCAAGGTAAAATAATTGACAATGTAAAGTAATTTCAATATTTTGTCTGGTTCCCTTGATAGCAGCTTCTTTAACAGCCTGTTACAGATTATTGTATTACTCTTAATATCTATTAGGTTCAGGACCTCTTGATACTAGCATATGTAAAGACTCAATAATATGAACTTCATAGTCTCTGCTTGCATAAATTGTGTCGCTTTTCCTGTTGGGATGATTTTATTGTTCATTTATACATTTATCCATGCATTTAAACAATCCTTTGTGCAAAAAAGTTGACGTAAAACTTTCCTTCTCCCCATTCTGTATCATGATCTCTGGTAGTTGTGGAGGAGATTTTTATAGATCCACAGCCTTCTCAGATAGAAGGCTTCTCTTGCTGTATTAAAAAGAATTTTATCTGTGGCCATTGAGAAACTGTCATTAGCTGTACTTTAATTTTTTCACAAATTTCCTAACTCTTGCTTTAAATTATCTCAGTCATTTAATTTTTATGTCTTTGAGAAATTTGAAGGTCTTTTGTCTTGGTCTAATAGAAATTGTCATTTCCAATTTCCTCTCTTCATCTTACGCCAACATTGCTGTCTGCTCTCAGATCAGCAACATTCTGGTTTTTTGGTTTGATTTTTTTTTTTTTTTTGGAAGGGGGAGGTGAGGAATTGGGGTTTGCTGGCTTTAGATGATGACGAGGTTTTTGTTGTCGTCGTTTTGGGGGAGTTTTTTTGGTGGTGAGGAGCAGGCAAGAGGAATTTTTTCTGCTGGTATAGGAGAAAAGATACAAGTCTCACATAAATTCTAATACCTTTTAAATTACTGGGGATGTACACTATGTTCTAGGGCATGGTAGGAACAAAACAAGAGGCAGATTTCTACTGACAGTTCTATACCCTCATGTCAAGAAGAAAATTGCAAATATTGTCTGTCCTGACTTTACTAAGCTGTGTGAGTGATTGTGTGAGCCATTTGAGACTTTATTTACATTTATCAAGTTAGCTGGATTCCTCAGTAAAATGCAGTTATAGTTTTTCCATGCTTTTTTTTTTTTTCTTTCTCCTTCTGTCTTTCTTTCCAAGATTCTCCCTGGCTTTATTAACATTTCTGTTGACTGACAGGTGCCCACTGATTTGATTTTCCAGTATATTCATCTCTGTATTCCTTGCTTTAAACATCTAGGTACAGCAGACAAACAAATGTGGCTTATCTTTCTTGTGTATATCTATTATAAAATGCAAGGAGTTATGATTCACCAAGATCACTTTCAAAGTCTGTGATGATGTAAGGAATTTATCCTTTATTTCCCAGTGCTTGGGATACCTGTTCCCATTGGTCAAAGATGCAAACGGGAATATTTGGTATTAGTGTAATTTCTGGTACATCCAGTATGCTTGTCTACACACAAGCAGGAAAGAGATTTTTCTTTATATCTGTTTATGTGTTTTCATGACTTATGTCCTGATGCCAGAACAGAGCAGATTCCCTGTAGTTTATGCTGGACTCCGTTTACATCTGGCTGGTAAAGAGCAGAGTTACTCCTAGTGTTTGGTTTACTGGGACTGAAGCTTTTCAGTCAGGGCCTCAAACACATTGAATCTCTGAAAAATCAGAGTAGATGGGACGATAAAAACTAGGAGAAAACCTAAGTTAAGCTGGAATAAAAAGTTATGACAATGTGAATAGAGATTGAGATGTTGAGCTGTGTAATTAAGCAACATTTTATGCATGCTGGATAAAGCTGAGACCGGACAGAGGAGTAATGTGTTACTGTGAATCACTGGTTCTTAGGTAAATGCCCCTGGAAATGTGAGCAGGGTGTGTGTGGGTGTCTTTGGGTTTGTTTGTTTGTTTGTTTTAGATAGTGTAAGTATTTGAACAGAAACCCTCCACTAATGAGGTCAAATAGGAGTGCATCCTTCATTGGTAGATAGATTTGTTTACCACTAATGCAAGAAATAGGATGGGATGCTGAAAAAATAGGAGAACTGAACTGCAAGTCTTGAGGACTTCTTTTACTGAAGAGTTCTTTCATTACTAGTAAAGCAATTAAACTAAAATGTTCATCTTAATTTCAGAAAAATAGTCTCAATGTTATTTAAATATAATACAGGATGTATGCAAGGGACACAGTCTTTATTGTATTTTCAGCAGGTTTATGCCATGTGCCCTTTCCTAAAAGGTATTTCAGATATGTTCTCTTGCTAAAAGGAAAAACTGTTTAGATGAACAAATATTACAGGAAATGTGTTGTCTTCATAGTCCAATTCATGTCTAGAGAGATAGCCAAGTGTTCCTCTTAGACTGTCAGTTCCATCAACAAGCAATCAAATAGTTAAAGGCTCAGTATAATATATGCATTTTTGACTGAAATGGAGCTGCAGTGAATGTACAGCTGTCAAAAACAGCCAGTGGAAAAAAACAGATATGTAACATTGTTAAATATAAATAAAAATAGTCACAAAAAAAGCTCATCTCCTTTATTGTTTGCTGTTTACTTTTTCTGGTATTTCCTTGTAACTCTATATATAAAATGATGAAATGGTATCACTTTGTATGAGTATTTAAAACCATGAAGTTCTTTGTTAAACATTTGCAAAATCAGTAGATTATTTTGCCAAACCATAAACCAACATTGATTTAGTGAAGTTCACTGAAAAGTGCTAAAGGAATTGAGAGTGTTGCAAGGTGCTAACTGGACAGTAGACCACAAGGGACCAAGACTGAAGAAGGACTTCAGTCCCAACACATTTTAACAGAATTCTTCCAAGAACTCTTGCATTGCACCAGAGAGATGGCAAAGCTTTGCCCCAGTTTCTGTCCCAAACCTTTGCAATTCACCAATGTTCATAATTAAAATTACTTTAAAATGAAGGTCCTTGTTCTGGGTCACAATAATTAGCATGGTGATTTAGGGAATATGCCTATGTATAATTTCTGAATTCACTCTAAGAATGTGAACTCTGTACTTGTATTTGTGTCAGGCTGAAAACTCCATTTGCACTATACTTTGTACCTCCATTTTGAAAAAAGAGCTAACAAAGCATGGTCAAACTTCTGTTGACCTTATTTACATGGAATTATTTTTGAACAGTTCTGCATGCTGCCACATATGATCTTTGATCATCTGAGAAAGATATTGGATGTCATCTGATGAACATGGATGGAAGTAGTCAATGACATTTTCTGATTCAGTGTTTTGCAGAGAGGGACAGCAGAAGAGAAAGATTTTGTTGAGGGGTGAAAATTCACATCACAGAGGCAAGCAAGGACTGTGCATTACTTATTTAATTCTGATCCAAGTAGAAAGGAAAAATTGATTGTTAAAGACATAGAATAACTTTTTACCTTGTTTATTTTGGTTTGGGTTTTGCCGTTGTTGATTTTTTTTATTTGTGGTGTTTGGTTTTTAATATTTGATGAGATACCTAAAGACAGGGCAAAGGCTTTTACAAATTGCTCATACTATATGCTGTAACTGTTGCTTCCTCCAGAGGAGATAAACTGTAAACCAAAGTGTTGACCAAACTAGTGCTCTGAAAAATGGTGGTGTTTTAATAATTGAAACATCTGAGAGACCTAGGAAACTAGGCTGTGGGCAATCTTACCTCTCACAATAGTGTTCACTATCTGATGAATGTTATATCCTGAGACAGCATCTGGAGACTGAAAAGCAGGTTTACAAATTAACTTAATGTTGTTTTGGCAAGTAAACCCAAAAGAAGAGGCTAAGGAGTGTTCAGCAAAGGGAGTTACTCAAACTGTGACGAGTGCCAGTTATAAAAGTCAACCAAACAAAATGGGAACTTGAAACGTTCTTTTATGTTAGCTGGTATTTCAGGATGTGTTTATAACATGAACATTTTCTAAAGGAACTTGTTCACAATGTGATCTCCTTGGATGTTAGGAGAAAACAAGTGTCCTCAGCCTACCCTAACAAATTCTCAAGCAGTTAGTATAGATGCTGGCTAGATGTTTTTAGCCTCTTGTAAACATAATTCGGATAGAACTTGCTCTAAAAATCAATGGATGAATTCATGAGATATTCAGAGGCATTATTTGTTTCTTCCATTTCAGAGGGAAAACTTTAGGAAAGAGTTACAAAATCTTGACTGGTAAATTATGATACTCATCTTTGCTTATTTTCATACAGAATCAGTGCTTATTTTTCTATTCTTTCAAGACTGAATGTCTTGAATTCCCTTAGCAATGTTTTCTTACACTTTCTACAAGAACTAAAAAAGATTTGTATTGTGTAAGTATGAAATTTAGAAGTATACTATGAAGAGGTTTTTTGTTTGTGTTTATTGATTTGGTGTTTGGTTTTGGAGGGTTTTGGGGGGGGGTTGTTTGTTTGTTTTGAGAGGGGTTTTGCTGATTAAATTTCTTAATACTGCAAATAAAAATAAATAAAGTAAAATACCACATACTCCTTTCCTCACATACTCAGTTGTTGTTTTCTTGAATGACTATTGTAGGCCGCAGTAAAACTGTTTATCTTTCCTGCCTGACAAGAAGTGAACCGTAAGAGCAAAGAGAGGGTTGCTTCCACCAACAGATCTCAGAAACACTCTGGCATATTATGTTTTGGAGTGTTTTTTAATAAACTTGTCTCTAAACTCTGTTGCCAAGATGGTAACAGAATGGCAGTCACACGTTCTGCTTTCATCTTTTTTTATACCCCGAATTTGTTACTTATTTGTTCTTTGTGTCTCCATAACAACAGCCATTAATTAAGTTGTCACAGGTGTTTTTATGCCAGAACTTCTTAGATCTGTTAGTTGACCAAATCCATGCACCTGTAGCCTTTTCATTAACTTATTAGTATTTTCTCTCCAACATGCAATTGATTTGGTATTTGAAATATGTGCCACTCAATTCTCAATGCACCTAACTATGCCTGAACGTGTCTATTAGTTATTTAAAGCTGTGAGAATTTGTGGAGTCGATATTGTATGAATCTCATGTAGTATACAAGTTTCTTCTATTAAGTTTTTCTCTAAATTTGAGCTTTATGATTTCTGTTGCTGAATTCTCAAAGTTGTAAAATAAGGATGGCAATAATTTATGTAACCTCTGCCTGAAAATAGCTCAAGCCCTGTGCGTTTCAAGCTTTGGTTATTGATAAGTATAGGAGCTTGCTTTGCGTGCAGAAAGGCAGAGGCGTAGAGGTGAATAGTTTTAGTGCCTGGTAATTCTGAATGCCTCATCTTCTTTGGGTGTCCATTTTGTGTAACACACCAGGGATGACTTTGATTGTAAAATTTTAATGTACATTGTACAGCTCCCACAAAAGCTATTTTGCAAAATTTTGTTTCGCTTTTTTTTCCCCATATATTTGCTGCCCAGATGATTTATGATTTCTTAGATCACAAGGGCCACATCATGAGTGACTTTTTTCCCCAAGAAATGTGATTCTTTCTGAAGGAATAAAGAGATGTTGCAATTAACTGACAGCTGAGAAAAACTTGTTGTTGCTGAGACATATTGATCGAAATTTATCACTTTGGGGCTCTGTATGACACATACTGACTAGGAAGAGCTTATTTACAGGAATAGTGATTATCCCACCATGAAAATGTTCATCTTGGTATATGACTTCTGATAGTGATAGTCCAGATACCTTACTTCTTCCATTAATTCTCAGCTAGATTTTATAGGGCACAGTCTCTCCTGCCAAATAAGATGAAGGATGAGTCTTGTTTTGGTGTATATAATAGATACCACCATATCATTCTCACCTAATATAGCCTATAGCTTTGTCTTTAGTACAAAATTGCCATTAATGCATTTAAAAGGATCATTAGGGTGTGGTTTCCCAATATCTGATCTAACTGTGAACTAGATATACAAAAGTGAGAATCCCATCAGGACGTCCAGCCACAAGTATCTATCTTGCCATGCATTTTTCTATCTTCCTTGTGTTCAAATCAGGGACTGAGTGAGCTCATGGTGATTTAGCTAAACACTTAACTCAGCAAAATAGTCAATCTCAGTCATTACAGTCAAATGAATACAAAAGTCAGTACAAAAGAAGCATCACAGAGAGGGGAAAAGCTCCTTCAGCATTTATGTAATCAAAACCATTCTGAATTTCCCTAGAGATGTGAAAATACATTTTACAAGCATCTTTTCTGTCTCTCAGGAAAAGTACAAGTATCCCTGATGGTAAGTGATGAGAAAGGGGAAAAAACTTAGTTTGCAAATGTTTTAGATTTTGATTCTCTTTTTCTATTATTTTATTTATTTTATTTTATTATTTTGCTCTAATAGTTTATCTCCCTGCTCTCTCAGAATAATGAAGTACAGACTATCTTACCGGGCAGTAAACTCCCAGCCTCAGTCCATGTGTGAAGGGAGGCACAAACAAACACAACACAGCAACCGCTTTCAGTAATTGTAAGGGGTCCTTATGATCCATGGACTTGGGAAGGTGTACAGAGCAGTGGGGTTCAGCAATATGGGAAGGGAAGAGTGTGTGACAGGCTGCCATTTTGTGTTGTGCTGTGTTGCATTACACTTGGGCTATGCAGTAAGATAGACTGAGAAGGAAAAAAAACCTGGTCCCATGTCAACTGGAGATGGAAAAATACAATCAATACTTGTTGATATTTTGATGGGGCTTGTTGATGTTTTGATGTTATGTCTTAAATAAAAGGCAAATTCTTGTGTAGGAAAGAGTGTGGCTTATCTGACTCTTTTGATTTTTTTTTGTCTACAAGTAGAATGAAAAAGGAATTAAATACAATAAATCCATTTACATATCATCTTTGCTGTAAAAATGCATAAAGAAAGAGATATGAAAATACCATTTTTCTGTGAGAGGATAAGCTTTGCTAAGCTTTATCTCCCTGGCCATTGCCATTGCAAATTCTTAAATTTGGCATAATGATAAAATGTCCTCTGTGAATGTGACTTCTGTGCCATTCCCCAATATGCCAATGATAATGGGAAGTACAGTATATTACAGAGAAGTCAGAAATACACAGAAATGCACGAGTTCCCTGATGGGAGCTTTGTTGTTAGCTTACTTCAAGCAGCTCTTTGCTCAGAACTTAAACCTCTAAGATTGTATGTTTCAGAAATCTAAGCCTTATCCATAAAAAAAAAAAATAGCCTGAGGTTTTGAAAAGCTTTCTCTGGCTAAAACATGGTTGTTTTCCAGATTTCAAAGACTCCTGCTCAAATTGTCAATCAATTTTTATTTACTATTGCAATTTGCATTTTGTACCTACCCAGTCTTAAATGTTTTGTAAATTTTACTGTAACAGTATTTTCAATGAGCTACAAAAACCCCAACAACAGAAAACAATAGTATAATTACGTATTATCTTCTGATCTGAAAGAAGTGTTTTGTTCTACCAACTTATAAACAAGCAATGGTGGTACCAAAAATCTGAATACCTTTTCAATGTCATTTACTTTATGTATAACTTGGATCACCTTTCAGGACTAAGCAGAATTGACTGAGTGTGTGCATTTTGTACTTAAACACTTCATAGTTTGGCTTGTGTATTTCTAATCATTCAGAGCACAGATCTCAATATAGTATCGAAACACTGATTGAGAAACATGAGAAATGCTTAGAAAGATGTAAAAAATAGTATCTCTGCCTACTATATGCACAAAATTTATGGCCTATGGCTCCAAGAAATCAAATAACTGAGTGGTTTTAGAGTTCAGGTGACAGCATCTTTCTTTCATCTTTTAGTGCTTTTGAATTACTAATGATACAATCTGGTGACACCAACAAGGCTATACTCCAAGTGCACTAAAAATTAAATAATGAAGATCTTTCATTAAAGCCAGGTAAGAACTGAGAAGAGAAAGCTTGTGGTGTTGCTGATTCTGATCTAACACATACTGTTTGACTAGTATCTATTTTGATTTGTGTCCAAGTATCTGTGCTTGGGAAAGACCACAGTTACCTTATCAGTCCAAGCTGTTATGAGCAATATTAGTGAGAAGCCTGCACAAAAGTGTTGTGATGGATGATCACATAAGCTCCATTCACAGGAAATTAGATTTTCTAAGGGCTGAAGACAAACATTACAAAACTCAAACAGCAGTAAATAGCTGCTTTCTCCATCCTTTACTCTGGAGGAGGCAACACTAATGGTCCTACAAGCTGAAAAGAATGTTGTTTTAATAATTAAATTTGACACTTCATCTTACATGCAAATCTTCTGTTTCATTAGACTTAAAGGCAGTTTGGATTCCTAAGTGGTTATTCTTTACAGAGGCACAAAAATACATTTTGAAGGAAATAATACACAGAGTCTCAAAATGTAGCTACAAAAATGCATGTTTTTATCTTTATTTGGGTCATTAATACAATTTTTTTTCTCTGATGATGATTAAGAAGTCAATCCAAATGAGAAAGAAAACCAGAAATACTTTGATTTCAAAGGTGGCTGTTACTGACAGGTTCTTTAAGAAAGCATTAGGCAGATTAGGTAATAAAGTACCTGATGTAGGTGAAGGTTAACATGGTTCCTAGATCTGTGTGGTTGTAAAATTACAAATCTTGGCATCATCTTTAAATCTATGTTATACAGTAATATATTCCTTTCTGCACTTCATAAAACATTCTTGATAAATATTTATTAGTTACAACGTTACTGGAATACTGAGCAATTAGAACCATCCATTATACAAGTATCTGTATGTGAAAAAGATTAAATGAGCCCATCCTCAGAAACTTTTCTATGTGTTTTGCTGGGAGTTCACTTGCAGCACTGTATCAGCTTCATCAGAACCAGGGTTAGTGGTATATTAGTCAGTCTTTATCAGCAGCTGTGCTAACATATCACAGAGTCAAGTAGATGAACATCCTCTGCCTCAAAGATTTAACAATCCAAAGTCACATTTAAGACAACTGAAGATTGTTGATAGGCTTTACTTAAAGAGATTTATAATTTATGAGGATCATTTTTTCTTCTTAGTGCATTTTCATTTTTCATAGACACATAAAAACAAAACTGGTGGGGTTGTCAGGTGGTCCTTTAGTCTATTGTCTAACTCTTAGGCTTTAGACATTTCCAGAAAATGTTTTGAAACCACTAAAGCAATGTTGAGTCCACAACATGCCTAGGAAATCTGACTGATTATATTAGAATGATTTAAAACAAAAGAAAAAGCCAAACCTTTACTATAAATCTTTATTGAAACTTAAGCTTGTTACATGCTGTGACATCTAACAAACAAACGTTAGATGTTTGTTTAGAAGTTGTTTGTGACAATTTTGCATAGAGTGAACACTCTCCCTTCAATCTTACCCTCCTTAGATTTAAAAAATCCCTGCTTTTTCAAATTCTTTCTATTGGAGTCCATTTCATTCCTGATACTCATCTGTAAACTAACTTCTACAAGTCTGTGTCCTTGAAAAATTGTTCTCTGATACTGATATAAAGCCATATCTGAAGTTTTACTAATTTAGGCAAGTCATTCTTTCTTCAGAGAGTGCTTTGCACATGTCTTGACTGACTTGTATTCTTGAGGGTTTAATTTTTTTTCTGACTTGTCCAAATCTCTTTTAATTCTAATCCTGTCACCAGTATGCTTCCAGTCTTCATGATCAATTCCTAAAACATTTATTTTAATTTTAATATGTGTGAGATTATTTCATGCAATGTACTGATGTTAAGATGTGATCTTCTGAAGTAGATGTAAGTTTTGGCCACAAAAGCCTTCTAATCACATCACCATTAGCAATTTATGCCATATAGGCAGTTATACAGTTTTTTTCCTTTTTTTGATATCATCAATAAGCTCAGCTCAAACTATTTACAATATTGACATAAAGTGAGTATTTGGCGCTTTTTTTTCCAGTTTTGCTTCATCAGCATTTTTCAGCAGACGTACTGAAACAAAATGCCTCTGTTATTATTTATACAAAGATGCAAGTGGTTTATCTTAAAAGTGATATTAAATGACTTGCAAAACCATTTTTCTAGTTAGCATATTTGAACAACTAGGGTAAAATTTCAACTATGAAAATGTTATTTTATGCATCTTGGAATGTGTTCTTTACTTCCATTTATACCCCCTGCTCAAGTCTGCTATAATACAGATCCAGTTCTCTTTTGTAATTGCATTTTAGCAACCAAATCCAAACTAGCAAATCCTTAGTAATTTCATCGTAACTACAGTGATTCACAGAATCACAGAATACGACAAGTCAGAAGGGACCCACAAGGATCATCGAGTCCAAATTTAACCCTGCACAGAACCATCCCCTGGAGTCACACCATGTGCCTGAGAGTATTGTCCAAACGCTCCTTGAACTCCGTGAGGCTTGCGGCTGTGACCGCTTCCCTGGGGAGCCTGCTCCAGTGCCCAACCACTTTCTGAGTGAGGAATCTTTTTCTAATATCCAATCTAAACCTCTCCTGACACAACTTAAGTCCCTTAAGTCCTGTCACTGGTCACCACAGAGAAGAGATCAGTGTCTGCCCCTCCTCTTCCCCTCACAAGGAAGTTGTAACTGCACTGAGGTGTTCCCTCTGTCTCCTCTTCTCCAGCTGAACAGACCAAGGGACCTCAGCCACTCCTCACATAGTTTCCCCTCAAGGGCTTTCACCATCTTCATTGCCCTCCTTTGGACTCTCTCTAACAGCTTAATATCTTTCTTACATTGTGGTGCCCAAAAACCGCCACAATATTCCAGGTGGCGGTGCCCCAGTGCAGAGCAGAGTGGGACCATCCCCTCCCTCAACCAGCTGGTGATGCTTTGCCTGATGCCCCCTGGGACATGGTTGGCCCTCCTGGCAGCCAGGGCACTGCTGACTCATGTTCAGCTTGCCATCGACCAGGATCCCCAGCTCCCTTTCCACAGCACTGCTCTGCCGCCTGCCATTCCCCAGTCTGTACAAACATCCAGCGTTGTCCCAGCTCAGGTGCAGAATCCACCACTTTCCCTTCTTGAACCTTCATATGGTTCAGATTGTGCAGTCTTCTTATTTGTCAAGGTCTCTCTGCAGGGCCTCCCTGCCTTTGAGGGTGTCAACCGCTCCTCCCAGTTTTGTGTCATCTGCAAACTTGCTTAGCATCCTTCCCAGTCCTGTGTTCAAGTCATTTATGAAGATGTTGCAGAGCACAGGGCCCAAGATAGGGCCCTGTGGAACCCCACTAGTTACAGGTCACCTGTCTGATGTCACCCCATTCACTGTTACCTTCTGTATTCCACCTGTGAGCCAATTTCTCACCATTGTCTGCCTCAGTTTTTTATGCAACTTCTAATTGCTATGAGTGATGCTAATGATCTGTGTTACATAGACAGGGATATGACACCCAAGTGATGTTAATCTACTTAGTCAGTGAAGATGACTCAGTCTCCATGAAATTGTATGTGTAATAGGAGGTGACAGTCACTAAAAGTCACTTCCATGTGCTCTTCCTTATAGTTTCTGTCTACATAATTTAATGTTAAGAATTACTTAAAATCCACCTGTTCTTGGAGACTATATTGCTTGCTGGAAAATGATACCATTTCATCTGCCATCAGTATTACAATTTTATGATTACTGATGAATCATTGTTCCTCAATATTTTATATTTTAATCAAATGTTCCCTGGGGCACATTTTCATTTCAGATCATTAGTGTGATTCTTATTGGAGTACAGAAAGAAATTTAATGGAAAACACCCAAGAGCAATCTAAAAGGCAAAAATTTTTCTGTAGAGGGTTCAAAGTCTATTAGATTCCCATTTTGACATTTCTAATGAAATAATTTAGACTAATTTGATATTCCGATTGTGAAAAGAAGCTGTGTAGTCACAAAACATCTTCCAGGAGCACACGGGCCTTTCAATTTTAAGTAGTCCAGTACTTCAACTGTATTCATAAAACATGTAGGTTTTTTTCTTGTCGTTCTTTGGGTTGTAACTCAATAAAGTGGGAAAAGTGTTAAGCCTTTTCTTCCGGTGTTTCCTTTTGCACAGTAGATGCAGGCAGTTTTGAATATTGGACTGTAGCTAGAGATTAGACAGGAAATTTCTCTGTTACCACAACACAGTGTATATTTGAAGTAGCCAGAACTAAAGGAGGAGCAGGATAGCCTTCCAGATATCTCAACAAATATGCCCCTGGATTTGGGGCCTGGAAGGAACTAACAGCTCTATTTCTGTAGAAATATGGACAAATAAATAATAAGGCTCATTTGACCAGAAAGAGTTTAGAGAATAAAATGACAAATAGGCCTAAATTTCTGGAATATATTTCCTAGTGCCTTTCTATTCTTGAAGTCAAAAGGAAGGTGGAATATCATCACAAACCCAGAACATAATCCTGAAAGGTAATGTGCATTCTGCCCCCAGTCCAGCAAGATAATATTTCTGTCTTGAATAAGATTGAATTTATAAAATCAATTATTTCTTTACTTCTTGAAGCAAAAGGTATGATTCCATTCTCCCTATCCTTAACATCATTGTCCCTGAGATTGTTGTGTGAGATCTGGATAATAATTCAGCATGGCTTTTTGCACACACATTCATATGTATATGTATTTATATACATACTCATACACAGGCACCTTCTTAGACTTTTTAAAATATCATTAGATTTCTAGTTCCATTTAATCAGCAGAAACATTCTTCAGTTAAATAATTATAGTGTATGAAATGATGAGCCTCAGAAGGTTTAATTCAGAAGTGATTTTTTTCATTGAAGCCACTTCCATGAAGGGAAAAGACTGCTGCTGCTTTACTTTCTGTCTTTCCTGTGCCTGGTTCTGTCTAAACTGGACTTTTCAAACAGATTTATCTTGAAGTGTCCTAGGACAGTCCAGTTGTTTTTAATTCAGAAGGATCACAAAAACCTGGAAAAGAACTTTGGGCTATGTTTGTGAAGTATGTGAATGTGCTCTGAAGGACCATAATGCTAAAGAAAAACTCATAATTTTTTTATATGTCTTCTTCATATTTAAATAACTGCCAAATTCTCCTGCTGTTGCTACTGTTGACTTTATGCTCCTAGAGTTACTGCTTTTGTGTGAGACAACATCATAAGGATCGGAGCCACATATGCTACTTGTGGGTTTTAATTTATTCTCCCATGGTTCTTCATTAAGGGTAGAGCATTGCTACAAACTTCACCTCATGAGAGACTTCAACAAACCCAAACAATATTTCAGAAGGTTTTATTCAGCTTGGGCTTCTGCTGTACCAGGTCTCAAATGTGTCACCCAAGAGGCATAACTTCCATCTCCAAGATCAGTTTGGACATAATTTTCTCTCACCTTATTGTTTTGAAAAAATTTTTGACATTACTTTGAAATACAGTATTTTCAATTAGAACCACCTCTTGTAGAAGCTCTTTCAGAATGCAGTAGAGCCCTTTTAGAGACACATTTTGGAGTGAAAGAAATTTTAACTAAGCACTTCTTAAAATTTCATTCGTTCAGCTGTGATGAGCCTTGCAATATATAAGCAAAACAACAGACTTTTTGCAATTCTGAAAAAGCTCACAGTCTAGAAGACAAGGACTAGTAATTTGAGGGGATAATATAACATTTTTCTTTTGCTATTATTATGAATTCCCTTTGTGCATATTATATCCTAAAGACAGTGCAGGAAGGGTTTTGATGCAAGTGCAATATTTTGTTCAGTAGTATCATTAGTCTGGAGGGACGAGCTAAAATATCAAATGCCGAATGAGGTATTTTCTTTTATTCATAAATTTATGTCAGGAATGTTTAGTAACTATAATAAATAAAGCTTAAAAAAAGTCTGTGATGATTAATTCCCTAGGTGAATAATAATATTTTTGAGAATATAAAAAATAAATCACATATAGAAAAATAGCATTCCAACTTAGAAATACCACAGGAAAAATGGTTTCATCAAAAAATAAGCTTTCTTTTCTTCGGTATATCTGCCCAAAAACCATCATTAAAGGCTAAAATTCTTTTGAACAGGACAGTTTCAAAAATGCTTGATTCAGTACTTAAGAGCAATTAGAATTTAATTTTCTGTATATAAATATAAACATTTGTTGATTTCATGTGTTTCTCCTCTAAGAACATTCAGTCCAATGGCTCTGCTGAGTCTGCCCCTAAACTGTGTCCCTAAGAGCCATGTTTACAAATCCTAAATACCTCCCAATGGTGATTCTACCACTTCCCCGGGCAGCCTGCTCCAATATTTGACAACACTTTTGGTGAAGAAATTGATATATATTTATCTCAATATATTTATCAGATAGTGGTCCAGTCTGACGAAAGAAACTGTAACAACTCTCACAGTAGTGGGACCGACCCTCAAGGCTTAATCACTTCCAGCTACAGCTTTGCCAGCAGGAGAGATTATTATCTGTGGTTTCTCACAGACATTTTTGGTTCTGGAGAGGATATTGTCCTCTCACATCTATTAGCTCAGTCTCAAAAGTAAACTACATTAGTATAAACAGTTTCAGCAGTATTTTGCTAACATGTCTACCGACAAAAATGTGTTGAGTAATGACATTTTATTTTGGAATTAATTGTCGTAGTGGTTGTGTGAGTGATTACTCCAGAAAAGAAAGAAAAATGGTAGATGTTAATTTGCAGTATATTGAACCTTGGAAAATAACCATGTTTGATCTGAAGAACTCATTAAGCTAAACGGGTATAAAGTGTTGTAGTAAATTGTTTATTGATTCTGAGATACTGACCAATGGATGATCAGGCGGATATTTTTTTTTTTAAATTTAGCTGGCAAGTATGTGAAGTCATCTAATACAAGTTCTATTGATGGTTAAAACATGACAGCTTTTAGTTTCAAGGATTACAGTCTAAAGATCTTCCAAAAAATCATTAATTATAAATAGAAGTGACATTTTTTGGGGGAAAAAAATATTAAATCACTCAAATGAAAGCAATAACAAATATCTACAGAGTTTTTAAAAAAAGCTTAATTAGCTAGCACAAATACAGCTATCGTTGATCATTTTTTCCAAACAGTTGCCAAAAAGATTGCTGATCGTTTATTAGATGTCCTTTTTTCTCAGTCAGTCCAAGCACTTTTATTAGGAGAAGGGATCTCAAAGAAATTGATGTCCCTCTTCCTGAACCTCAGTAATTTCCTGAAGCTTCACTACAAAGATTTTCTTTACAGGTAATTGCAGGCAGAATGCTACAAGTTTCTGTGTCATTGTCTAGCAGAGTGCAGCCATTTAAATGGGTTTGACTGTCCAGAGTGGCAATTCCTCCAAATCTGTTTATTCCAACCCTAAGTGATCTGGAAGAAAAATGAAGAAAGAAAGTGCTGCTCTACTTTTCTGAGCTGGCTAATGAGTGTCCTTGTGACATGGGTCATCAAAATAGGCATTTTCTGGGAGATTTCTGTCCTACTCAGAGGATCAGGCTTTCATACAAGCATTCCTCTTGTAACAGCATCAATTTTAAAATCCCACTTATGTATAAAAACTCAAGCTTGTTCTGTTGAAAAAAGTATTTTAGTTATTTCAGTATGTTTATTTTGTGGTTTATATTACTGTTTTTATTGGGGTTTTCTTATTTCTGAGGTTACCAAAACCAGTAAAGAAATTTTATTTCTTAATGAGAAAATGTGCATGTAAATCACAAAAATAGTCAATATATCAGAAATAATATCTTAAACAATTACTGCTCCTTTTTAAATAAATCTAATTTCTGTCAGTGTCCTCAGTGTTCTCGTTCTGTAGGTCAGCAACATCTCCTAGTAGACCTTTGAAAGCTGTTGAATTATGCATTCTTTTGAAAATACCAGCTGGTATTTTTATGCCTCTTTAATATTTTTTTCTTTTCAAAAGAAATACTTAGGAGGGTTCTTTCCTTTAGAAGTAAATAAAGCCAGCTTAGAGAAGCTGCTCTTTTGCAGCAAAAAAAAGGGGAAAAATCTTCTGCAAAAACGGCATAGTTGGGAATTTACTGCCTGGATCAGTGTTCTAAATTAGTGGCAAGGAATTCTGATTAATTCCAGATTTCTCTTTTAAATTTGCAGTGTCCATAAACAAAATTAGATTAATTGGATGAGCATGGGCTTTTGAGAAGAAATTAAAATTGGATCCTTCCCTTCCTACTGCTTCTTTCAGTAAATACCATGTTGCTTTCATTACTCTTAAATCCTAGTAGATGAAGTGAGAATTATTTGTCTTCCTTTAATATCGGGAGTGTTCTGTATTAAAAATTCAGAAAATTTTGTCAATACATGTTCAAGACCAGAAATAGAAATATACTTTCTATGCAAATACTTTTCTAGTCTTTTATCTTATTGCTTTAATTCTGCTTCCCAATCTCTGACAACTGACATTAGCTCTTGTGTTTCTCTTCCAAAGTTGACTCTGTAACTTTTTACAAGTTCCTGCGCTCTGGTTTGCCAAATCATTGCTTTATGTTGTAGCTTACTTCTAAAAAAACATTTGAATATATCCATTTTATTTCATTTACAATAATATCTGTTATTTTATCATTTTCTGTGTTGGGTTACACAGTAGAAAAACTCGAGAACCTCTGTATTACTGCTATTTGGACTGTTAAGTGCTTATGTACTTTTCTAGTTACAGAACTTTTACACATGAATTGACATACACATATTCTACGTTCTACAGTAACTGATCATAGCTTGATGACTGTTAGTAATGAACACCAAAGAAAATGGCTTATAATCATGTATTAATCTTTCTGAATGTGGATTTTGTTCAACAGAATTACCTTTTTTTTCCATTGAGTTAAAATCACAACATATTCTATGTAAAACAAGGCCTACAATGAAAAATTTTCTATATTCAGATGTTCCTTGGAGTTGAATTCTGCAAGCAGAAAGGACTGCACATTTAATACCTTACTGATACTCATATGCTATGTGTCCATATGTTTTCTCCACCTTGCTGTTAGGTATTGAGTAAACTTTTTAGAAGTAACTTACTTTTTATTTTACCAATGAACGGCTGAGGGACATGATAAGAAATAAGTTCTATTTCTGCTGGAATTACTTTAGACCAGAAAAATTGAGGGCTTTATTCAAACATATTTGGAGAATTATATCCCAAGGGCTGTAAAAATTATTCTTTCTATTTGATTCTTTTAAAGAAATGACTAGAGATTTCCACATCTACTTATTTATTTCCTTGTGTCTTAATTAGGAAGAATATGACTTAAAAATAAAAAAATAAAAATATAGTAATTCTGGATTATTTTAGTATGGCATAAGGGGTTTTTTTTAATTTATATAGCTATATATATTTATTCATATATGAATATGGTTATGCCTCTACCTGCTCACCTGATTTTAAATTGAGCAACAAATACCATTTAAATCTGCAGATATCATTTTAGACAGTGAGGTTCCTGTCTCTAGCAGCCCCTGATATTAGACAGCTGTGCTATATGGGTTTGTGCATGCATGTGTGTGCATGCAAGAATCCATGAGTTTTGTTGTTTCTCTACTTTATTGTGTCTTCCTTATTTACATTGTCTGGGGCTTACTGAAAAGTCTCTATATTTCGCACTTCAAAGAGTTAACTATGGCATTAACTGAAGTGATGTAAGACCAGTGAAGAAACAACAAGAAATTACTACTTTCTTTAAAAAGCAACTTACTTATGTTCCACTGGGAAAGAAATTATTTTAATAACTCTGAAGGAATTTTAGTTTATCCTCAGCAACAGCTTCCAGCTGCCCAAGATGGCCAAAATCCATGTATGAATGGGCTTCATTCACAGAGAGCAAGAGATTCAAAGAGAAGAGAGCAGCATTAAAACAATTGCCAAATTATAATAATAGAAATTATTATTTAAATAATATATAATAAATTATAGCAATAAAAAAGTCCAAAGTATTTTGTTTAAATGCAGTCAAGACTGGTCTGCAAAAGAAAAGAAAAAGAAAGCCCCAGCTACTAGAGAATTCCGTAATAGAAAATAGCAAGTGAATGTGCTTGCTTTCAGGCCTGATAAAAAAACAGTATCCAGTAGGACAATTTATTCAGCTATGGCAAGAGTATGACTTTTCAGGATACCTAGGGAATCTCTCTGAACTGAACATTTTTGCCCAAATCAATGACCCTTGCTCCAGTGAGAATTTGCAAATACATTTTTTTTTATTAGGGATAGCACCTTTGGGGCAGGTGGTTTTTCTACTGGAAGTTTGCCTCTTCTTTTTTCCTATATTCTAGCATTAAAATACCCTGTGGTTTCCCTACCTACTCTCTGTCTCCCACATTTATTGGCTCATAAATCAATGTTCCTTTGCTTGCTTCTTTTAACACAAGTTGATATGTGTTATTGCACATAGTTGCTTTATTCTGCTTTAGCTGAAAATTTTGAATGCTAATTAGCAAAGCATTTAGTAATAAGAACAAAAAAAGACATAGGGATTTTATGTATAGCAAATAAATTACAACTAATTTATACCAGGATCTCTCAAGTTCAGAAGTTAGATGTATTTTTCCTGATTGACACCAAGTAAGCAGGAGAAAAATGAGATATAGCATCCTCTTCAACAGATTGAATCATAGAATATCCCGATTTAGAAGGAACCTACAAGGATCATCAAAGTACGACTTGTTTGCAAATAACTGTCTGAAAGCACAAGAATTAAGGCCATGACAGCTGCAGTCCCAGCAGTTGTCCTTCTTTCACAGTTGAAAGTTCTGTCAGGCACAATGTAAGAGTTTGCTCCATGCAGCTCATGACAGAGCATTGCAAAGACTCTTCACCTGAAGTTAGAATCAAACGCTTCTTCCTGTTCAGTAGCTGCCATCTTGCTTTTGTTTTTTCTAGTAATTGTTTTGAATTTTAAAAAATATTTCAATTCATAAACGTCCTGTATGAGATTATTGCCTAAGGATCAGTCAGTTTACTGCAGTAGGTATTGTGTGGCTATAAATTATTGTTCTTGCTCTGTCTTGCCCACACATAGCGGGACCTAAGCAACCAGTAAATGAGGAGTCACAGATAAAAGCAGAAATAAAATGCAAGTAAAATACGAAGTAATACATGCCTTAAATGCCCTTATTCATGTCATTTGCAGCTCCCCACGTTCCTATGTGAAAATTCAGTCTAGCTCAGTGTAGAATTCAATGTACCTCGGTGCACAAATAAAGAGGTTAAAGAGATAGCAAAAATGAAGAACATGGTCCAGTTCACAATTTCCACGTGTGTGCAGAGATATAAGTGTAGAGATTGAGAGTCTCAGCTAGAAATTCGGAAAACTGGATGATGAAAAGATGAGATCACCAAGGGAACAAAGGAAGATATTTATATTAGGGTAACTAATCTAAAATAATTATATAAACTATGGAGAGTTTCCACAAGATAAGAAAGAAATATTGCTGCTGGAGAAGCAATATGGAGAGAGAGACGTTTAAAAGAGATGTCTACCTGGGTTACAGAGCAGCAAGCAGTAAATTTATGTCAGGACAACAAATTTATGTCAAGGCAGGAAAATTGTCTTAGTAGCAGATTTTAGACAAAATGAAGGAAAGACTGAAACTAGGAATGTAATAAATGTACAAGTGAGAACCATAATATAAAGGTTATATGGAGAAAGGGAAACTGTAGGAAAAAGAGAAGATACTGAGCACTAGCAACTGAAAAGCACTTCAACCACAGAATACTATGCATTTTAATAATTACAAAATCAGGAGGAAGTAATCAAATACCTCCTGTGGCAGCACTTTAATTCTTCTATCTTGCAACCTGAATTGCCATATGAAAGACTTGCTATCAACACCAGCATGCTGCAATCAGTTTTTTTGTTCACCTCTGCATGCAAGTGTTGGTCCATACAGAAGAGCATGTTTAAAAAGGTGTCCAAAAACTAAAGGTTTAAACTCTTATTCAGTAAGTAACCTTTTTTTTTTCATTTTCAGTGTTAATCCTTTCATATGTCCTTTGCAATGGCTAGCAAAACATTAGGATGGAAAGCCAGTAATCAGTTGAAATCTTTTTCCTAATATTTTCTTGCAAATGTTTCAATGTTTTATAAGCCAGATTTTTTATCTCCTTCAAGCAACTAATTTTATTAGGATTTTTGACTGGTGAAATCCAAAGGACCTTTCTCCATTTTTCCTCATAATGCTCTGTGAATTAATCAGCCTTGTAAATATTGTAATTAATAGAAAAACTAATAGAAATAGATTTATGGGGATTTTGCATATCTAATGCATGTGTTAGATAAATCTCATTGTTGCAACAGAGTTTAATAATCTAAGATTTTTCAGGCTCTTCTAGTTAATCATTTCATAGTTTTGCTATACACACTACCCTTCAGCTGAAATAGATTAGATGCCTTTCAAAACACTCAAACAAAACTGAAAAAAAAATTCAATTTCTAATCTCTGAAAATATCTTGGAATACATGAACTTCTTTCTTTCACAAGTGTTAGCAGGAAGACATTTTTTGTCTTCTTTCAATAATACTCTGTGTCTTTCTTCCAGCTCTGTGATGTAGAAAAGAAAATATTTCAGCATTAAGTGAACTTTGGCAGCAATATAGGCTCCCGCTTTCTCAGGTTAACCATTTGTTTTCATCCCAGCCAAATATATCACTACCCCAAGCATTTAGAAAGAATTAGTTTCGGAGGTGTACTCTCAGCTGCATCAGGAAATAGAACCAGTTTTGCAAATGAAAGGGCCATTCTTAAGCAGTGTGATGCTGTGATGGCTGTCAAGGAAGGGAGGACTAGTTAGGCACCCTCAGTCAGGGAGTTGGAGTCTGCCGTTGAATCAAAGACTTGTTTTTACTGAGAAGAAGAAATTGTGATTTTTAAATATTTATTTTTACTTTGGAAATTATGTAAACATTCTTTCAAAATGGTGCAAATGCATCCTAGTATGTAACATATTACATGTGACTCCTGATTTTTATTTAGCCTTAAACTGCACATGAATTTGTTGTCAGTTCTTACATTCGTGACTAAAGAGATTTTGTTACTTCCAAATGACTTCTTTAATTATGATTTATAGAACTTTAGTGAAAAATTTACAATATACGTGCTACCCATAAAATTAATTCTTAAACCTATTTGAGATTAATTATATTCTCAGAATGCAACTGTAGTCAAGATGGAGGAGGAGACTCAGTAGTTCTGCATTTTGTAGCAAATATTACAATGGTCCTTATGGAGGATGGCATTGACAAGGATGTGGTTGTTACTTCTAGCTAGTCTGATCACAAATCTATCAACTCAGCCTCTAAAATTCATCATGCACACATACTAAGTATTTTTATATAACTTAATTCTTGTTAAGGCCGTCATCTGTTGGGTGCTTAGAAGTGGTCTTCAAGGTGGAATTGTACACACAGTTGTAAAAGCTACAAGAGTAGCTGCATCATTTTTAAGGACACCAAGACAATTTGGATACAAAACACTGCTCTTACTAGTTTGTTAGTATGATGCACTGCATCTAACTATACTAATTGATAATAACTCTGTACAAAGGAAATGTAAATGTAAACATAATACACTTGGTTTTAAGACTAGCTGATGAAGAGGAAGGACTGTGATACTCTTTTCTTCTATTTCTTCTTCATACTTTTTTTAATTAAGCATTTAATGATTGGCACTAGATTTGATTTAAGTCTATGTGCAAAAAAGCAGTGTCACTTCGTTGCGCTCCTTTTCTCTCATTCAAAAACGTAATTTTTATGGAAGCAGGATACAGATCATCGGTAGAATGGCAGAGCACTTTATTTCAAGATTGGCAGTTTAGCAACTGCAAACTTTTAGTCTTTCAGAAAGTTATAGTGCCTTCTGTGCATCAGTGGTCTAATGTCACTATCACCCCAAATCAAAATAAGCTTTAGCCAAAGCACCAACATTTTCAGGAAAATGCTAGCAATTTAAGTATGGAATATACAATTTAAGCTCCAGACAAATCCCGCAGAATTTTGTGGAAAATTTGTTGTTGACTTTGACAGCAGGGTGGAAATGACCTTTTTCTGACTGACCTAGGTCACAGATGACTCACTGACTAGTTCAGCACAACTGAAAAGCCTGTGCTGGTTTTGTTTCACCGTTTTGTGACAGTTCTCTCTAAATTCATATAAAGCATTTAAAAAACATATTACAGTGACACCCTAGAGCACTGCAGGTTAATTATTTCCACTCAGAATAATTGGATAATAGTGTGAACACTAGGAAGGTATACTCCTCAAACTACTCATTAAAAGTATCTCTCTCTGGTCTTTAACTTTCCTAATGAGTATGAAAAAACTTTTCTCTACACACTGCTACTGTGCTTGTTAAGGGGTGTTATAACACACTCCACATACATGATTTGAGGGAGGCACAGACATATGCACCCCAGCAGCTGGTACCAGACACATGGGTTGTGATCTCTGGTCCCTCTCCAACTGCTGTCACTGAGCCCCTCACTCACACTGGAGCCCCTAGGAGGTGATTTTCAGGACATGAATCCAGGACAGTGGCTGGGACTGCCACCCACTCTAGTAGGCAGCACAGACACCTCACTGGCTCCAGCAGGTGACACCACAGGCCAGGGACACCTACCCCCCTGGTCTGACTTCAGCTGCTGATCCTTTGGCAAATGTAAGAATCTGAGTCCAGCACTGTACATGTTCACAGGTACCATACGCAGTTAGGAAGCTAAATTTGGAGATAGTAAATATTTGAAAGATCTCTCAGCACTTTTAATATCTCCCTATTTGCTTTTTCATTCAAATTCTTAACTCTTCTTTAGCATTTTTGCCTTTTCCTCTCATTTTTCTGCTGAACCCTTTTTCATTCCAGCTGATCTCATATCACTCATTATATTTCTGTCACTCACTTTTGATAGACTAATCTTTTTGTTTTCAGTTAATCTTTGCAGTCTTCTTTCAACAGTATTTTCCTGTCTTTCATATTCTACAACACAATCACTACATGCCACTGGTTTTTAGTCTCCTGGTTAGAACTGATCTTTCATTTAGTTTGAAGTATTAATAATTTTCCTTCACTGCAAAACTCAGTGAATCTCGTCTAAACCAGATTACCTCAGACTCGTAATTAGTAGAAATTCAGCCTCTTTAACAGGTTTTCTTTCTGGATACATGCTGCCATTCCTGACATGCTGAGTCTCTTGGAGAGACTTGGAGAGTCTCTCACCACTCACCACCACCACCCCTCCCATCACTGGGAGCCTTTCAGGCTCTTCTGTGACAAAGGACACTACCACTGAGGTATCCAGACAAGTCTGCCCAGTGCTAGGGCCCTTTCACTCCTACTCTAGTGCACGTTTTCTTCACTCTCTGTGTCCATAAGTCACCTGCAAGATCTCCACTCCCTCAGCATCACTTGTTATTTCTGTGGCACCAAATTGCTTGGGAATAGACATAAGCAGAATAACTTTTCCTAGACTGAGTGTCCTTCCTGAATATGAAATAAAGCACTCTTAAGCCACATTTTCTTTGTCCCAGAGCTTATATTTGCTGCTTGTTTCTTTGAGAAAAGCTGTTAAATTTCATTAAAGCTGTACAAACATGTTGGAATCAAAGCCCAACTTTAAATTTAAAAAAAAAAAAAAAAGAATTCTTTTTATCTCTTTTCATTCCTACTTGCAGAGTGGGTTATAAATCTGTTAGCAAATATTACATATTGTTACCTGTAGTTCAGCATTTTTACTTTAAGTCTAAAATCAGGATAATAGAAAAGCAAAACTTAGAAGTGTATGGGACTGATTTTTATCTTTTTTTTTTAATTATTATTACTTCTCTGCACCATCTGCTAAACTCTTCTTCAAGTATTATTTTCCTTTGAACCAATCTCTCATCTAACTTAAAAACCTTTCTAATCTGTCTCCTTTCTAGATCTCCACAAGATAAGTAACTTTCTGTTGATGTAAGTTGTTCTATGATCATTTATATGTATTACAGATCTTAAAAACTTCTAATAAACAGCAGAAGGGGGAAAACAAAGGAAGGAAACGGCATAGTTCAGTGTAGTAGTCAAACAAATCTGGTTCCTTGTGCATTTTTTTGTACTCTCATATGGTCTGCTTCAAGTGAGATTATTGTAAAGAAAGTAAGTGATCTGGTATAAATGTTCTTCCTATCATAGGGGACAAGGTCAGAGAGTATATGTGCAAGTTTTTTGAGAAGTATTAAATGAGTGAAGTCATCTTGACATACTAGTACATTTCTAAGTTTTGTACTGAAGAAAGTCTCTGCAATTTTCAGTGTTTATGCTCCTAGAGATGTTTATAACAGTTTTAGATAATGTTTGCATTGAACAATTAATTTGATAGAGACTGCTCGTAACTTAAGCAGTTTTCAGGTTGAAAAGCTGCATGAATGTCATGGGAAGGCATGCTCCAAATAATAAAGCTGTACTTGAGAAATTTAATGAAGACTGTAAGAAGAAAAGTATGGCCATTTCTCTGCTTTATCATTTTTATACTTTGATGCCCACCTACTCCATTTCCTCTCTCCAGTGATACTAACTTCTTCTTTTCTTTCATCCTTTTTCTTTTGACAATCCCACACTAACTGTAGTTACTGATTTTGACAAGATCACTGGTTCTTTGTCCTTCATTTTCAATCCATGTTCAAGTGCTATTGGCCTCCAGAATTCCCAGTTGCCTCTAATTTATTGGTAGAGAAGTGTGACTACCAGTTAATAATTTCATCTGCCATTGGGAGACTGATTTAAAGCTGCATGTGCAAGGGAATTTAAAGTGAAGGAGGGCAGTCTGACTCTTGAATTAGTAATTCAAGGTATTCCCTAAAATGGTACCATCCATTTGTTTGTTTTTAACACAGTGTCTTTGTGGCTGATCTAATATATTCTACAGGGTTTTGGAAGTCAAGTGAAGTTGATAGGTATATTTTGCAATGAAAAACAGAAAGTAAGGGGCAGTAGAGGGAGAATCATTAAAATACATATGTACAGACAAATGAGATTGCCAAGAATGTTTTTCTGGCTTGGCAAAAAAACCCAATGATCTGTCAAATAACCTACTGATAACCCACACAGTTCTTCAGCAGGTGTTTCTAAAGAACTGAGGCTGAGACTTTTAAATATTTATGTTGTATGTAATTTTATTCCATTCCCAAACTTACTACACAGAAGGCACATGTACTCTGATTTGGCTATCTTCCAGAAGTCCTGAGCTGTGAATCTGCACTTCGTTTTGTCTTCCTGCCTCTCCATGTGTGATGAACCATTAACACTTCAGTTGGGCTGCCAGCCCTTGAGGCCCTCAGAGAATTTCCATCATACAGCTGAGACTGAGTGTAAATCATCATGTCAAGAAAATACTTCATGCACCTCCTTTTTGGTTTTCAGAATCTTTTTACACCTTCCTATCAAAATTTTAGATTTAGGAAAATGACCTGTCCAGTCTGGCTTTCAGGTCTTATGCTAAACCTCTTCAAAAAAAAATTGCATTCAGAACTAATACAGCATAGACATTTTTCCTATTTTTATAGGAAGATTTAAAATCCTGTAGGTGAACAAAATCCAAATTCCAGCACTACTGCGAGCATAGCTTTATTTTCAAGGCTGGGTTGTAAATACTGCTGACTAAAAAGCAGAGTAAGACCTGAACAGTAGGAGCCCGTCTGCTGACTTTGCCAAAAAAAGGAGGGAAACTCTGCAAAGGGAAAAAAGTAAACAGAAAAAAAATATATGGAGAGAAAAAGAGTGGGGGGAAAAAAAGAGGAAGTTTTACAGGTGACTTTCCCCTTCACCAACAGTGAAGGAGGAATTTGTTGGAAGAATTGTTTATAGTTTTTGAGCTAGAAACATCCTTTTAAATAAATGATTACTAGTTCCAAACACTCTTTTAAGGACTCAGATGACTGTGCCTTCTAGGTAGATATTTAGCACCTATATCCCCTTACAAAGAGGCAGCAATGAGGCAGGAGGTGAGGCAGCTAGGTGCTTCTTTGAACGGAGAGCATTTGATGCAGACAGGAAAGGTGGGCAAGGGCAGCCACAACACTGCACTTAGTGAGGATGCAAGACAGACTATTTGATTTATCTGCTACACCAGCAAAACATGGCTTACCCGCTATTGCTTTCATGTCGACTACAAAGAATTTTCAAAGAAACCAATCGTATTTAGAAAGGCAGATATTTTGCCTCTGAAAATTCATTGCCTAGATAGTCTTTCCTGAGGTAGTCTTACCTGTTTCTGTAACAACAGGGCAATATGTATTATGTACTGTCTCTCTAATATCACTTATAGCTTATAGTTTATATGATGTATTTTTTGTATTTTTTATAGCCAATAATATCAACAATGTGATAAAGAAGTAACTAGGTCACACACATAACAATGATCTGGATGCTTTTGGCCAAATAGAATTTGAAAAGTAGCAAGTCAGAAAACAGTTGTACTGGCCATATCTATGCATGGTACTATCTATTTAACTTTTATTAATAAGTTACAGTTCTTTAGTTTCAGTATGTATAAATCAGAGGTTTAAGTCATTGGTGCATTTAACAGTAGCAACTACAGATATAAATCATGCTAAATAGCAGCCACTTCTACAGGATGTCAAGTATGCCTAGTGTCTATATGCAGCACAGGTATCAGTACAGCAGTACCTAGATATGAGAATACCTAAATATCTAAAATGCTCCAGTTACTGAACAGTTTGTGAAACGTAAGCACCTCTTGGGAAAATTGCCCAAAATTACAGGTGGTGTCATACAGAGATGAGTTCTAGGACACTCCCACAGTGAATTCTGGGGAAAAAAGTGGCTCAGAGTTTAATTTCATTGCAGGAACACAAATTATTAAATCCACGAGCAAGCAGCACCAGTTAACTAACCTGAATTTGAAGAACCTTCACACTCACCCCAGAGGATTTTGTGCCTGACTGGGTTAGGGATAGCAGCTATGAAATTTCTACTCAATCTATTATTAAAACAAAATAAGACAAAGCAAAATAAAACAAAACACAAGAAGAGTTTGGAAAATTCAGCTTCTTCTGAATATCTATTTTCTATTATTCTATTCTAGAATTTTGAAGGGAACAACACCATTGTAAGTATTTTGATGCTTCATAGCTCTTTTCATGAAAAGCCATTTTAAAGACTGATAGTAAGTCTCCTGTATAAAAAAATAATTTTAATCTTTCTTAAAGTAATTAACTTCTTAATGTCCACAGCTTTTTCCTTAACCTGTACCACACAGGACAAATAGGTACAGAACTAACAGTATTTCATCTTAATTAACACTTCTCCTGTTTTGACATTTATTAAACAGTGATGCAACACAGGCCCAGTGTTCAACATGTTTTCTCTGTATTAAGTAATTTTTAACTCATGAAAAATCACATTGAAAGTTGTAGCACTGGTCAGGAGACCACAACAGTGGACTACAATACCTGCAGAATAATCTGTCTGCAGCCACTGAGATTAAAAAGCTTTCATGCCGCATTCTCTTACAGTGAGAATATTAACCAGTGCCTTCACCTCTGCTCTGATTTTAGTGTCAGAATTTTAAACTACCTGCCAGAAGTGAGTACAGAAATTATACTGCATAATCTGAGTTGAGCTGATGGTTAGGTGCTACAGACAAAAAGTGTATTCATTCTTATTATTTGTATTAAATGATTTATACATTTCATGAGATGATCATTTAGATCCATCTAAGCTTGTGCTGAAACTGAATTATTTTGTTCATTCACCAGAGCTGCTGCTCTCTCAGAGACAGAATTTGCCTGCTGAAGGTTGGTTGATTTTTTCAGGCTGTGGCTGAGCCATTCCTGTTATTCCTCATTTCTTTTTCATTTCCTTCAATATTTATTTTTTTTTATTCAGAAAGTTTGATATCCTTAAAGACCTCTTGCTTTCTCATTCTGCTCCCAAATATAAGCACATATTTTTCTCAAAATGGTTTGGTGACAGAAAGAATTCTACGTCATCTCACTAACACCAGGATTTAGCATATGTGCAATAGAGGGGATAACCAAAGATTATCCTAGTGTCTGTGCCCTTAGCACAGGACCTGCCAGATGTGTCTTTCATTTCTTGCCACATCTGTTTGGTACTCTTGATGTTGTAGCAGGAGCCATCAGTTGCATTTCCACATGTTCCGTTTGCAGCAGATATCCATCCAGGCAATGCTTGCTCATATCACCCATTTAGCATAAAATGGTTGGTTAGATCTCACAGGAATTTACTCTGGCAATTTCCTTTGTGATAAATAATGCTGTTAATGCTGTTCACCTGCTTTATGGCACATGAGTATTAACTATTCAGCCATATCAGTATTTAAAATGAAAGTATAAATAATACTTATTTTTTAATGTAAGTAGAATTTCAAATATTAAAGGGAGACTGGCTACCCATCATTTTAATATTCAGAAAAGGCAAAAGTACCAGGTTGGTTTTCAGAATTACTGAATTCGTTACATGGGAAAGCTCAGCCATAAAACTAGAAGTCTGCCAGAAAGGACAACAAAAGATCTCTTTGAGATTTTATTTGGTTTTGATTTTGTTTTCCTTTTTAAACTTCAAAATGCAGTACATTTAAAAGTCTTTAAAATATTTGACAATAAAATTTTTACAAACATTTGTTTACCTTCTGTTGTTTCAATTAAATAATCTGATACCTCTCTGTTAGATATTTTAAGGTGGGCTATAAGAACCTAAATGGATTATAAGAATATTACAAGAGGTGTACACAGACAAAAAACATCCCCATCTTTTTGTAAAGATGCAGGAACGATAAAAAGATGAAACAATTTTGTTGTCCTGTTCAAAAATTCTGGTTGCCCTTTGCAATTCACAATGGCTCCTATCTGTTTGGCCTTTTCCCATCAGTATTCTGCTATAATGATGAACTCTGCATCATGTACAGAAATTGTTCTCCAGCCTATGTTAACAGTCCTGATAATGTATTTTTTAGGTTTCCTCTACGCTCAGAACAGTACCAAACGCAGCATTAAAGAGCGACTTATGAAGCTCTTGCCCTGCTCGGCTGCCAAAACGACATCTCCTGTTACTCAAAGCAAGTTTTATTTTTCATTTGATTTTTTTTTTTTTTTTAGGTTTGCATGCATCAAAAGTTATACTTTCATTACCTGCTCATTTGAGAGGCAAGATATCTGCTAAAGTAATCATATGCTCTATCAAGTTTTACAATCATGTGGTGAACAGATTTTTGGGCTGGTGACAGATTTGTGCAGAGCAGGATGGCAAGATACCAGTGCCAAGGTCTGCCATGCAGGAGCTGCTGGGTTGGCACTTATGATCTGCAAGTTAGTTGAGAAGTGAATCAGTGGTTAAATTTAATACTTGCTCTCCATGTATTTGAAAAGTGGTAGCTTTTTGTGCATATTTATGCGCATTTCTATGTATGCTTGCTATCCAATATACAGGGTAGTACCAGCAGTACTGATCTGAGAGGAAAGGCTTGGCCCTGCAGGGTTTGAGTTTATAATATCAAAGTACTTAGGGAACAGGACTTAAAGTCGGTGTCCATGGGAAAAATAATAATGAGATTGGAAAAAAAGTACGTGAATATGGAGTTAAAGGAAAAGCACACTGACAGGACCCTTAATGTCTTGATATACTGTGAGGCTACAAAATCTCTAGGTAGATAGGTAGGTAAATGATAAAAATTGAGGCACAGAGGGAGTGAAAAAGAGTTATCAATACATACATACATATATGTATATAGAGATTACTTATAGTGATAACACTAATGTCTTCCTATATAAATTGGCTACTGTAGCTGATTTTATAATACTTCTGTGGACCCAATTTAGCCTAGATTAATTTGGCTTTATTCTGAGCACCTAATAATAGAAGCTGATTGGTCCATGTGCTTCCTATATACTCTTCTGATAAATCATATCAATCCACATAAGGTTAAAAAAGCCTCCAAGAACAGTTTTCCATGTCTAGTGGATTCATAGCGACTTGGCTACAAACACAGGCCTCTGTCACTTGCCAACACTTCTGGGGTATGGATCTAGGGTTTCTTTTTGTTATCTCCCTTCACTGTCTTTCATATGCTCCTCTACAGAGAAAACTGTGGTACTTGCTTTTCTTTCTAAGTATTTGAGATCTCAAAGATGACTAAATTTCTCGATGCACACTGATTTATTTTTTTCATGTTGCTTCAGCTGATGTGTTCTAATTGAAAATAGGAGAGCTTAAAAGTGGTCGATTACTGTCATGGCACCTGCTAGTAATTCTTTATGTAGAAGTTGCTTTCAGCTACATGACCTGAATAATATAACCTTTAACTGTAAAAGGAATCATAGAATCACAGAACTGAGTTGGAAGAGAGACTTTTAAAAATCACCTCGTCCAATCCCCCTGCACTAGACCAGGTTGCTCAAAGTCCCATCCAATCTGGCCTTGAACACTTCATGGGATGGGACATAAAGTAGATAAAGGAAGCTGAATAGGGGGATTTATCTACATGTTTGAAGTTGATTGGAGAACAACACATCCTTATTCCTTGCACATTTCCATACAAGCTCTTTGTCTGCACAGATAATGAAAAATATGTAGAGTAAGTTTCAATAATCTTGACCATGTAAAACTTGCTGAAAGTGTTTTATAAATGAGATGTTGAAATAAAACTTCTGTTAAGTATTTCATATTTGAGAACCGAGGAGTAAAAAAGGTGCATTCAATATTTTTCTCTGTACTCTCCTCAATACTGAAGTGCTACATTAAGAGGGAATATTATATTAAGTGAAAATATTAAATGAGACTGTCATTATAGACACACATTATTATTATCCCATTTTGACATCACATAGTACATACAAAAATAATCACATTACATGAATTTCTTAGAAATTATCAGCAGCATATATTTAAAACAAATAACTTGTTGAATATACATAGCCTGAATTTGTACTTCTGCACTTAACTTCTGTCAATATGTGCAGACAAAGGTTATCTGAATAAGTAAAATCTTATTTCAGCATTCCTATTGCACATATTTCAGCATTCTTATTGAACAAAGCAAGTAAAAGAACACTTTTTGTGCTTGTGTTCTTTAGTCTTTCTAGTAAGTTTAAACTTAAACCCATCATTCCTTAGATAAATGCATGTGCTAAAGGTAGAACTAGACTCAGTAATGGCTTTGGAAGAGAAAAGCGTGTGTGCATGCAGTTATTAAATAGATAGGGAGGCTATAATTTGGAGTTTGTGCAGGGAAATACATGTGCACAATTTTTACAGATATGAACTGAGCCCTTACTTTGGACGTGCTTCTCAGCTGCCATTGCTTGAAGAGCATGTCTGCTTTTTGGATTGCTTTTGACACTTTGTTTTTCAGTGAACAATGAAAACTTCAAAGCCTAGCTCCTATGGCAAATACATTTTAAACTGTCTTTACTATTTAGCTATGAGAAAGCTACTTAATAAAATCAGTAACAATATTTTGTTTAGCATATTAATTAAGAAATGTGAACTTGTTTCTGGTTTTCAGTTCACATGTTATCTTTGTACAAAAAAAACAACAAACTTTTTTAGGCTAAAGAAACTAAAGAACTGAAAAAACTAATGCCATAGAAATCAGTAATGTTTAGAAATAGATACATTTTCACATATTTTCCCTCTGTATTTTAAAATACAGATTTTTTTTTCCAGCCTGGATAACAGTAGATAGAAGTGTGAAGAAAAAAATTAAAAACCTGTAAGTGACTCATGAATGCTGTAGCATTTTAATCAGAGTAGTTCGCACATTTTAAGGAAGTTTATGATGATCTTAAATTTTTTATTATTTATATCTATAAGACACTACAGAAGTCGAGTATGAAGAATTTTACACTGAACCTTTTCACTAACAGGAAAACATCATCACCCTCTTTCAGTCTTCTACATTCTCACTGAACCATTTAAACACAATTAAAATGTTTATTACTAAGGCTATACCAAACATTGTACTCAGCATCACATTGTATGGCTTTTATCTCTAGCCTCACACTCATTATGTATATTCATTTAGCTTCCAGAAAAGCTTGTAGATGTCTCTCTAGGTAGCCAGATGTTTTACAAATGGGTGCTTAGAGAACTCATTTCAAAATAAGTCCTTTTCTGTCTAAACAAAAGTCCATTGAAATCCCATATAGCTATTTGAATATAAAATACAAGTGATTTTTCAACAATATTTATTCTCAAGTTGATAATTTTGCCAATTTAGTATAAGTACCTTGCAGCTGACAAAAAAAATGGCTTTATATTTACAGTATTACATTTTCATAGAGACTTTAGTAACTATATAAAGAATATAAACCATTAATCTCTTAAAACATGATGGAAAGGCTTTAGAATCTGTGCAAAATAAACATTGGGTGTTCTTATGCAGAATTAAAATGGGACTCAAGAACTTAGCTATACCTTCCATAGATTAGGAAGACAGCCTCTTAACTTTGAAATTATTGTATCCTAATTTCATCTACAAAGGCAAAATTTTCTATACTTCCTCTTTGCATATCAGAGTGTCCTTTTATAGAAGAGAGATGAAATTTTCTTTCATTCTTGAGAGACAACTTCACAATAAAAGAATGCTAAAAAACCCAACCTGATACAATAGATTTGCATCCATTAACTAACCAAGGGGAAAATTTCAATATTCTGGAGTCACTAAAGTTTTATAAAAAATTCTTTCCTTTGGTCAAAGAGTCCTAGAAACAGAAAAGTCGTACCGAATGTGTCATGCATGCCCTTGCAGAATATTTGCTTTACAGCTTATTGCTATTTGTACTTATGAGATTATATCCAGACCACTGAATCATCATTGTTGTTTTCAATTCTTTTCAGCCACAGAAGCACAAAGATACGCTTTCCCTATGACTTTAAAATGAACATGTCATTTGCCTTTACAGCTGCAAAAGCAACTCTTTAAGAGAATGTCTTTTAACTTTTTTTTTTCTGCAAGTGCTAAGTATATACTCCTATATTTCTTGTTGAGCTTTCTTTCTCTGTCTCTTGTATTCTGCAGACACTGTAGAAGATGAAATGGAAATGGCCACAGTACGACATAGACCTGAAGCTCTTGAACTGCTGGAAGCACAGAGTAAATTCACAAAGAAGGAACTTCAGATCTTGTATAGAGGTTTCAAGAATGTAAGCATTTCCTTTTTGAATTTACCAGCTGTTTACAAGATAGGCCATCTCAGCAATCTCATCTGTATAAGTGTGGCTAGTAGTTCAGCTCATGGGTTTCAGTAGTTAAATACTGCATGTCTGGTGATGAAATAGTCACTCTGCAACAACTGGGGTAGTTAATGACCAAAAGATGTACATGAAATGGAAAGCATCTGGAAAAGAATAATTATAACTTAGTATAGTAGGACTTCGTTCAAAGAAAGTTACATTGAGGTTGTTTGTCTAAAGATGCAATAATGGGAGAGTCCTGAAGAATTTGGTCAGTAAAAGGAAAGATTTTGATTTTTGTATTCACAGTAGCTATCACAAGAAGTAGTTGACTTCAATTGCAGTAGAAGAATTTTTCATTTGGTGAACAGCAGTAGATGACTTCTTCAGTTCTTATTAGTTCTACAAATCTGTAAACTTCTTAGATCCTTTTACTGTGAGTAATTGGTTGTGATTTTTTTTTGCTGATATGTGAGATCTATTGGTAGGTCCAATGTTTTTAGTCGGCAAGTATCCCAGCGGAGACCCCCAGTATATGTGGGTGTAGTCTGACTCCTTTTCCAGTGTGTACTAGCTGCCTGTGATGCTGGGCTTGGTGGTGGCATATGGGGTATGATTAGTACAGAAGAGAAACAGGACTCAAAAAGATTTTAGTAAGTAGTATTAAACTCTGTTTACTTTAAAAAATGGCCTTTTTCTCTGTTTTATTCTACTACCTTTCGTATCATAAACTTATAGAATTTATTGTACACAGTTTACATTGGATAGAAAATACTTGGTAGTAATAAAATTAATAGTAACAATTGCTTGCAAATCATCTGTGTTTAATGTTAATCTATATGCTTAGCTGTGAGTATAGTAAATGTTGCATCTGCTGTGCAGATTCTAAGTCTCCTGAAGAGCTGAAGGTAAAGATGAATTTAATTGCATTTAACACCTTGTAGTTTAGGTTTTCTTTCATTCATTTTGTGGAAAAAAGGCCACCATCTTGCCCTTGGCATTTACTACTCAAATGAAATTGTGTAACAAACTGTAATAATTATAAAAACACAGTGAAGCTCTATGGAATCAGAGGGGATATTTTCAGTAGCTTGTGCAAGAAGTGTAAATCTTGCAGAATTCTTAGATGTCATTTATTTTGTAAAGAAATCAAGACATGCAAAGGGATGTTTTTAAACATACTTTTTTTTTTTGAAAGCTTACAATGCAAGTAAGATAGAGTCACTTAATGAATGTGTCATTATATCTATATATCTATGTATCTGTAAATCTATGTGTCTGTATATCAGGCTCAGTTACAGAAGGTGTATAATGTTGGCATGTTAGTGATTAACAGTGATTGCTCTTAAAAGCTTTCCGTTTCCTCAGGGTAATAGAGAACATTCCCCTGTTAATGACAGTATTCTCTAGGCATTGCAAATCATGATCTAATGTCCCTAATTATCTAAGGCAGAAAGGTATGAAGTATAGTGAATAAAATAAGCCTTCTGTCTGTTTCTCTAAGAATAATTATTTTTAGAGTCTCAGAAATGAAGGATCTTGATAATTCTCTGCATTATATGAGATATGGAGAAACATAGAATAGGTTATAAGGAACTATTTTAATCTATACCAATTTTATCGTTTTCTGAAAAGAGGAATTCCAGATCTTCACATGCTTTTGTGTTCCAAGATGTAAGTTCTACTTACACCAAAGAAGTGTTGATGCTGAAACGTGGTAATACAACTTTATTCATGTATTTTATTTCCTTATCAGTACATGATAATTCTAGACATGCATTTATAACTTATCTTTGACTATTTAGAGTTAATAGGCATGAACTTCAGGGGTTTTATAAGTAATATCATTGCAAAATTATCAATACTTTCTAAAATGCTCTAAAGAATGCACAGGGCTACTGACTGCTATAAAAGTAAATCAGTTTCAAGCAGTATTCTTTAGCCCAAGCATTAGACTTCAGAAATTAAGGATTTCAAACTTTTGGCTAGTTGGAGTTTGTTTTATGTCTCATACTTACCAGTTTCTGCTGCAAAGTGTGGTGATAGATCAGAGTTCTCTAATCATGTCAGAGAACTGGTAGGACAGCTCTAAGTCAGCTCTATGGGCAGCTTACCTATGCTGATTAGTTCACCTTTCCTGTCAATTTCTACCTGTTATCAAATACAGTTTGGGTGAGTTTGGTGAGATCCACAGTGGTATTGCTGTGCCTCACATGGTCTGCACTGAGACTGCCTCACCCTTACAGTGCTCAAATCATCCACTTCTGCCTTCTGATCTAGCGCACTGCTATCCTGCCAATATCTCCCCCCCGTATTCTTCATGTAACAATACATACTGGGGACTACCCACCTGCACAGCAACTCGGCAGTGTTGGCCATGAGCCAGCAAATGTGTCTGTGCAGCAAAGGCAGCAAATGGTACCATGTTCTGCTTTAGGCAAAGCATTGCTGGCAGGTCGAGGGAGCAATGGGAGGCTGCACCCGCCCTTTGTTCAGCACTGGGGGGCCACATCTGAAGTGCTGTGGCCTGTTCTGGGCTCCCCAGTAAAAGATATGGACATACTGGAAAGAGTCCACCAAAGGGTCACAAACATGTCTAAGTTAATGGAGCACCTCTCCTGTGATAAAAGGCTGGGAGGGCTGGGACTGATCAGTCTGGAGAAGAGGTTTTATCAGCACATATAAACATCTGAAGGAAAGAGATAAAGAAGATGGAGCTAGGCTCTTTTTAGTGGTACCCAGTGCCAAGACCAGGGGGGAATGGGTACAATCTGAAACACAGGTGTTCCTTAACATCTAGAAACACTGTTTTCACTGTAAGGGTGAAAGAGCATCAGCACAAGTTGCCCACTGGGGTTGTGTCATTTTCCTGCTTGAAGACGTCCAAAAGTTGTCCAGACATGGTCCTGGGTAACCAGCTCCAGGTGAGCCTGTTTGAGCAGGAGTGTGGAACATGTGATTCCAGAGGTCCCTTCCAGCCACAGCTATTCTGTGAGTCTGTGATATTCTGTTTAATCATTCCACTGACTCGGAAATTCACTGAAAAGATTAATAGAAACACACAGCCACACATCTTTAATGTGACACCATCAAAACCTATACAGATCCTACCTCAGTGCTTCATGCTTTTCACTTAATGTTTGCCTGTCTTACTAGCTCTTCAATAATTAAGCTATATAAAGATACATTAAGTTATGAATTGAAATTACTTTCACTCTGCTGATGTTCTGATCCTGTTAGACCAAATTTATAGCATCCTACAGCACAGCAGTACTAACAGAAAAGTTTTTGTTTATGTAATCTCATTCCAACCTGCTTATTTCCCTGAATCCTTTTGAGTTCTAGGATGGCTGTTCTGAGACAAAGATGAACAGAACTTTTCAGTTTATCTCCAGTAATTTGTTATTTATGATTTCAAATTGCTTACATATAGTTCTGAATGACTTCAGATGAGAAAGCAGCAAATGATCCTGAATTTCTCTAGTGTTGGTAACTACAAAGTTGATTTAATGTGTGGGGTTTAGTTACACAAAAATAAAAAGTAAATCTTTAAAGATATTTTCATCAATTTGATTTTCCAGTGTAGGAGACTTACATGCAAAATCCAGGCAGGAGGCGGCCAAGACCTCAAAGAACATCTCTCTGTACATGTAGATGCCTGAAGGCTTTAGAAAGTCTCAGACCACACTATAGCCGATGTTCTGAGGAAGCAAGAGGTATAGGATAACTGCAGGGAATGCCCAAAGACAACTGAAATGCCTTTTGGGACAATGGCTGTTTTGGTAGAACTCAAGGTCAGCATTTAAAATAAAAGGGGAAATACACTAAAGAAAACCTAAGTAGGTGGGGAAAGCACCTTCAGATGACACAGCAAGTATTATAAAGAAAATTATCTTCTGTCTATATTAGGTAATTTAGACATTTTAAAGCTTCTATACTATCCTTGAAAAATGAGCTTAACTGAAGTCCTAAGCCCTCGGGCTCAAAGGTTGTCCCCAGCATTCTGGTTTTACAATGTCCCCGTGCTCCTGTTGATGAATTGTTGCTCAGCTGCCATCACAGTGGGACCTCTCTCCATTTTATATTTGGCTTCCTGTCATACCATTTCTTGTAAATTGAAATTGTGATTCCTGCAGTCATTAACCTTTCAAACCAATGGCTCTGTGGCAGGCCTAGTACAAGTGGTACTTCACAATAAAGTGTACAGACTATCAAGCATGCACTCAACATGTGGTCTTTCTTTCTTTTTTGTCCATTGATAGATCTCTCACAGTTTTAAAAATGTCCCTGAGCTAGAGCACATTTCCGTTTAAAAAATACTTAGATAATGCTTTTGCTGCACAAAAGATGATCCCGTGCTAAACTTAAATGTTAATAATATTTTTATTCTTACAAATTTTTTGGTAGAACTCTGTGTTGGGAAATTAGACTTGCCCACAAAACTGAAAGGATTTTTCAGGAACATTTATCTTACACAGTTGTATATCAGAGAAAATGTAAATTGAAGTCATGCATATATAAAAATGGACACAAACTGTAGCATAAAATAGGCAGCTCCATACTTGTGACATTTATTGGGAAAACAACATTTCTAAGATAAGGTTCTTCTGTATTCCAAATGAGGCAAACAATGATAGTAAGGAAATAAATCTGACAATGTTACAGCTCAAAGATCGGTTCCCCCATCACACTACTCATCCATGTGTGTAACTCAAAATATGCTAATTTATTCAAAGATTTTCCATTTCAGTTATGATTGAATGAAAGCATTGGTTTGCTGTATGTCCCACTTGTAAATCTCACAAAATGTTTAATGAAATCAAGTTGTAGAGGTGATAAAGCTCCTTTATTGATTGTCTAAAGCGTTTGTGTTTTGTGTGATAAAATACAACTCCCATTGTCCTTTTATGGAAAATTCTTTGCCTTTGTCTCCTGTTCATTCTTCTGCTAGTCTCTTACTGGTAAAAAAAAAAAATAAGTGAGGGGAAAGTGCTTGGTCTATCTATTTCATAAGTTTCCGATCTAATGATTAGGAAATAAAACCATATGGCTCTTATCATGTGGGTTTATCCATGTAAGGTATACTTACATAACCAACTGTTATTTGTGATAAGTTGGACTAGATGACCTCAAGTGGTCTCTTCCAGTGAACAGTTCCATCAGCTTGTGATCTGAACTACCCACATTTAGATTAGATTAGCAATCTAATATGCAGGAGTAGCTGCACACAACAACTCAATCCTCTCCAAACCTCAATAAACTTACAGTGTGAATTTTCACATTTTTAGCTGCCTCCATAAGTAAATAAAATCTGTATAAATACTTACCATCGAAATTCAGGTGGAATGTTTGATATAACCATGTATCTGTGTAGTGTTGGCACTCTGACATTACAAGAGTTTGGGACACAGAATCTTATGTCATCATTAACATTAGCTAACAAAACAGTCAGATTCAAAGTTTTGATGATTGTCTTCAAACACCAGCTTTAGACGTCATATGGTAAGTGCTTCTGTTAAAAGCTCTCTGAAACGATCTGTGCTAAATCCAGTGGAATGATGTAGAAAAATGATGCTCATCACCAGCTGTCATTGCAGTCAGTTTGTGGAGAGGCAGCACCTATGAACTGCAATTAAAAAAGCCTTCAAGATGGTAAGGATGCCACTTAGGTGGGCTAATACAAAACACCAGGTACAAATATTTATCTGAATTTATATCCCTCTCCAAAGCCTGTGAGCCAAAATATTGGTCACCTTCTTAAACTACTACAGTTATCTGCTGAGAATAGGTACCTGAAAAAACAAGACAACTTTATCCACATTTGGTATAATAGTCTAGTAATTAGAATAATAAGAGTTTTAAAAATAAGGAAAAAAATTATAAATTTTATAAAAGTAATTTGGATTTCGAAAAGCAAAACTGAGTTGGTACACTGAATAAAAATAACTTTTACCATATAAATAACTTTTCCACTCCTGCAAGTTTTTCTGTAATGATGAAGATGAAGGTTGGGTATATACTGTGCATTTTGCAGTACAAATACTAGCTTGTGCAAAACCTGAAACATCTCATTGTAGTGTAATTTTGAGGGTACTGAAATTAAAGTTTTCAGAATGCTTTAAATTTTCTTATATATTTGTATGCATGATATTCTAGAAACAATGAATACATTCAGGTTTTTTCACACAACTTGGAACTTGGTAAGAAAGAAGGTATGAGAAATGTATCTCAATGAACTATACATGGGTGGCTTTTACCTTTATGGCTTTTCTATTTGCACAGCCTCCGATCTATGGCTAATAGAGATGTACAGTTCTGTCTTTCACTTCTGTCTTTCAAATGTAGTTTCTAAGATAGGCAATGTCCTGATTAGAAATTATTTAGTGTAAATTGAAAAAACTTGAACTGACAAGGGATATAGGCATTTGTCAATAAGAGATTAAAAAATGAGCATTGAGAAGAATTTGAATACCTCTGTGATGATCCAAAACAGAGATTTTGAAACTCTATTCCATTTTCCTTGCTTCCTTACTTAACCTTTTCAACCTGTTCTAAAGCTTGATGAGAGGCAATGACAATATAATCCTCTTAGTTTATATCTCTGGAACATTGTATATTATGAAACAGAAGCTTCAGAAGCTTTCGCGCTCAGAGAAATAACACTTCAGCTTGGATCAGCTTTCTCTGAATTGCCAGTGTCCCCCACTTCACAGAGTCAATAGGATGTCTGCAGTTCATTTTGATCCCATTCAATTCTACACTGGATCTGCATGTTTGTATTACAATGAATAAATGCAGATTCAAGAATTATACAGACCAGAAAAAAAAGTCCCAAAACTGAGCATGAGTGATAATGGCACCGCAGGAGTATTTTGCCCCCCACATTGGTCCTCCATAGCTTATCCTTTCAGGTGAAGTAGCTTAGAGCTTAAATATGCTTTTCACCCTCCCCTGTGGAGTCCTGGGACAGCAATGAAGATCTCTTTTTTTGACCAGCTGTCAGTGCAGTTCCTTTTCCTTCAAGTTTTGATGAATGTAGAAGTTCTATTGTTACACAGCATGCAGTCTTAGCAAGAGCAGGGTCTTTCCAGATGCAGAATTTCTGATCAAACAGAAAACCTGGAAGAATAATATACATCAGTGAAAGGTTTCCACCTGGTTCTCTTGGCTAATGTGAATCAGCACCAAAACCACTTGATCTGTATCCCTCTGTGAATCTGAATATCAAAGAGAAGATGGAGTGTTCTGTAGGGCAACATTTTGTGCTGAAAGCTTTTGCAGATGTGCTGACCCTTCTGCACAGTTTGAACAGCAGTGTTGTGGACATGAAGAGGATGTATGTATTAAGAAACACCAACAACTTATCTTTCAAATAGACACAGTGATGACACTTGAACAGGTTGTGCCTCATGAGTACAAGCCTAATAAACTTGGAACATAGAAATGCCAATAAAATTGAAAAAAAAAGAATAATGAAGTTCTGAATTTTACTAGAAAATCAGATAATAGTAATTCAAACAGAAAACTCCTGTGACTTGCTTGTCTTAATAAACTCAACAATGGACAACAGCATAATGAAGATCGAGCAAGCTGAGAAGCTGGACACCATGTCTGCTGTCAATCGACAGATTTCTGTAAATCATCTTTTTCTCTAGAGAGTGTTTCAGAAGGCATGCATAAAGCACATAGCTCCAATCTCCCTTTTGTAAAGTTGAGTTCTTGTTTACCAGTTGTGCTTCAGATCAATTGTTTTCTCAACTTTAGATGACTGAAGAAAAACTTTAAAATAACCAGCCCTTGCCAAGGCAGAACTTTTTTACTATTTTACAAAAGCTCTGGCATTCATTTTCTAGAGGGAACTTTTCCATATTTGAAACATATTTCCATATTCAAACAAAGCTTTGTGAAACTCCTTTAACAAACTGAGCAATAAATAATGCTTACATTCATTTGTATTTCCTTCAGGAGTTAGTGCAGAAACTTGAAACTTCTCAAAAATAAGGGTAAAAACAATTTGGAAATACAGTTCAACAGACCAAGAGTATAGTTGTTAGTTGTCACAAATTTACAGACCTTAATGTGTGCAGTGGAGATATTTGTTTCAATTAGTCTCACAGCTGCTGGTAGAGATGGAAATTTTCTTTAGGAAAGTTAATAATGAATTCAGTCCTTACACTTCTATTTATCTTGCTGTTTTCATGGAGATACTTCATGTCGTGTTCACTAGGGGGAAAATGTCATCTAGCATACCCAGGACAGTCTTTATAATAGTGACTGCTTGCTTATGAATTGTCTCTGAAAAAGGTAGATGCCAAATTGGTAATTAAGCAGCATATAAAAAGTGTGGGTTTAAGTGTGATGTTAACAGCATTGCAGATCATCAACTACCTTTAAGGCTCTTCTTTGTACAAAAAAAAAAAAAAAGGACACTACTACACTTTGGTGGAATTGTATTTTCTGTATGCTTGTCAGTCCCTCCTATCTGAAATTGGCAGTATCCTGACCTGTGCTCTGGTGTGTGCTCGATGGGGCTCACACGGGCCACCAACTGTGACAGTACAGACCTTCTGCTCTACCAGCCAGATGCTCAGCGTAACATATCTGCTGGTAGAGCTGTTTTCTGCCGCACGAGCTTTTCTGTGCATCAGTACGGAATATAAATGTTTATGTACTAGAATATGAGCAGCCAAACATCCTCTTTGGCTACAGCTCACTGCAGTTACTTTTTTGCAGCATCTGGACTAAGCATTACAGAGCCTGGTATTTGAGTTATGTGTAGTTTTTGGATTTTGTTTTTTGGGTAATTACTAACACTAGAGAAGTAAAATTTGGTGCAATGCAGCATTAATGTTGCTACTTAACAATTTAGTGAGTAGACACCTCTTGCTCTCCTTTATCCCCCATGTCCCCTTTTCTTCATGAGGTGAGATGAATATGAACTGTAACTGCTGTAAACATTGCACCTTATAACACACAGCTAAACATAAAATCATTCAGTGAGACAATTTACCACTAAGAAAACAGTGTTAAAAAATCCCTCTATTTGGTTTTCTTCTTACCAGTTTTCTTAAAGAATTTTTGCATCAAACATTATAATTCCATGTTAAATCTCATACTAAGTTGTCTCACTGTTACACTGCAATTCAGAAATATCAAGTGGACACACATACTTTCAGGTGGGTATCCTTAAGCCAGTCAAATGAGAAGAGAATATCACAAGTGGTAAAAACTCAAGGTCAAGTCTTTCAGTGTCTTGGAAGTTAATTACAAGTCTTGGGTCAATCTACATTTACCTTTGAGTGAAAGTATCTGGCAGAGACCATATTCTTTAGATCAGCTGGACATTCACACAGTTGCACTTAACTCCAATTATGTGAATGATTCTCATATTAGCTTTCAAGTAATGGAATTTATCCAACCCAGTGAATTCCATTGTGAAATATTCTTAAAGGATCTTAGATACGGTGAGTGTAACAGAAGAAATAAGAGCCAATAACTCAGAAGACAGCATGATTCAGTAAACACAGCAGGAAACTTGAAGTCTAAAGACTACCCTTTTGGCTTTCTGGCTGGCTTATTAACTGCCACTTACCTATCACACTAGAAAGCCTTCTGGGTTGCATGAGAGCATTGTACCACTGCTTTGCAGCCTGCATGGGCTCCAAATTGACAGCTGCCTAATTTAATGTCACTGGTCTGACAACCAAAACCTTTCAAAGTATCTCTGGCTATCTAGGAGTTTGTTTTTCAGTCATTGATCAAAGCCTCCTCATATATGCCTTGGGAACAAAGTGAGGAGCACTAGTGGGGGGCTGGGGGCTCTGAGAAACTGAAACTTCACAGGAGCTGGGCATAGCAAAGTTAATGATTACAGGAAAGAAAAATGAACACTGAATTCCTCATCATTAAGAGTGAAATGTATGTTCTGTGGACAGTGTATTTGAATGAGATGCTTTACCTCTCCATGACCAAGGTCCATATCTGTCAAGTAGAAATCACAGTAAACTCATGACTGAAAAAACACTAATCTATGAAGCACTTTACATGGTATTTCTAACAATTATTTTCTTGCTCCATTTATGCATCTCTGACATGGTAACCAACTCAGTTGTGGCCTCACAAAAAAGAAGTGCCAAGTACAATTTTTACAAGTAAACCTTAGTGGCTCAAGATAGCAGTATTTGTATCTGACATGCTATCAACCAGCAATTACAGATATTAGAACAACAGATAAATGATTGTTATTATTCCTGTGATTTAATATGTCATCACTAAGCTCTGAATCTAAATGCCCAGTGTAGCAAATCAATGGATAGGAAATCCAAGTTCAGTACTGTTATATTGTCCTACTAAATAACCTAGTTCATCTCATTTCCTTTTTTTATCTCTTTTCTAAGTTTTTAGGGCATAAGCTTTTTGTAACTGTTTCCCTATGTCCTGAATAATGAGTCTCTAGTAAAAATCTCAATTCAATGGGTGATTCATTACTATTAAAAATTTTTTAAAACAGGCAGTGTTGCTACCTTTCTGCAGAGAAAGATGAGAAAGAAGATTGACACAAAACAACACAGAACTTTAATATGAAGCAGCAGTAAAATTAGATTTAACAACAAAGACTAATAGAAAATACGTTTTTAACTACTTCTATAGATTCACCAATTCTGGATACTTGTAACATATAGCTCCTGAATTTATAGTTACTCTTCTTGGCTAAAAATGCTGTCTCAAAGTCTCACCAAATGGAAAACTTCATTGATTTTAATGATACATGCCCAAATATCATGAAGATTTTTTTGATCCTCTTTCTTCATGTATTTTTCACTACAAGGAACAGGCTTCTATATGGCTTCCCAGAGATTTGAGAGCTCTAAATAGAAACATGGCAATTACAGGCCTTTTTTCACTTAATTTTGTCCCCCACCACATTAACTGTCTGTGATAAAAAGAACTGCACATTCCTTCAGTCTGTCAGACAACTGCAGTGGTCTGACTGGAAATCTTCCTGTCCATTCCCAGTGTAAGACATTCCCATGAGGAAGTAGCAAAATATAATCTAATTGTCGAATTTTTTACCAGTAGATAAGTAAGTAGCTGTCCTCATTGCCCTGTACTAAAAAACGTGTTCCTTTCTCTTATGAATAATTTTTTTCTTTCCATGAAAGACTATGCATCTCAGTCCGGGTATTCCTGCCATTGAACTGGGAGCATGCATCTTCAGACATCTCATTTGTTCAACAAAGGACCTGAAACTGCAGCTTTCAGGTTTTGCTCTACAAGTGAGATGTCTTCATCCGTTTGGCCTTTGCCTTCTGCATTTAGAATGACTGCAAGCAGCGCCTTTTGAGAAATCTCAGGGCACTCTAAGTTTTCTTCTTCATTGCCTGATGAAGACCTAATTAGGATCCTAAGATTGAAGCTTATCTATTTTCTATTACTGCAGCTAACAAAATCAACACTAAACAGTCCAATCAGGCTATAAGCTTACAGAGAAATCAATTTTTTTCTATTTCTTTCATCTAAGTAGTATAATTTTCCAGGTTCTAGTCTCATGTCATCCCTCAGAGTTGATTAAATAGCCACTCTGAATCTAATTTCCAAAAAAAAAATCCACAGCACTTCCAGTAGTGTTAAAATAAATAAATCAAGTTTTATAGCATCTCTTTCACTGAACAAGAGGCACAGTACCATCCCCTGTAATGGAGTCCAAGTTATAAAAGCCTTATTTTCTTATTCTTCTCAGAAGCTGCAGTTATGGAACAAAGAGAGTTTATGTGCCATAAACCTAACAGACGTTGCAAGAAGTTTTTATGTCCAGCAATTTCAGCCTCACTGCATCTTCAGAAGTAATGATACAACTGTGAGAAACGAAGTCTCTTTCTTAGGCCTGACCTGATTGATAGATAACTCCTTCAGATGTACCTGATTATCTAATTATCCTTTTTTTCCCCCCCTCTTTTTTCCACTACCTGTTTTAACTGGGAAATGACCTGTTTCTTTTTTATTTCTCTGTGCAGTACATGTTTTCACAAAAATATGCCAGCAAATATCAATCATCATTTATATAGGTTTATGTAAGTATTCAGTTCCAATTATTTGATTTATGCTACAAATTTTAGAACTGCTGCCAAAACCAATGTATCGAGTATCCATGCATGAGACAAGGAAAGCTTCAGAACAGTCTGAAGAAGACTTATAGAGTTTATTTAGATTTTTTGCTGTGCCAAAAATTTTTATCTGTTTATATTCCTTACTAAACTTTAAATTCCATTCTGGTGCTTTTCTAATGTCTTTTACTGAGTTACAGGAACAATATCTCATTTTTATTTAGGAATAGTGCATTCTCTGTTCATTCCTCCTTCTCAAAAGCATTTAGATTTATGGCCACAAATCCCACTTTGGCCTTTCCATGATCACCATAAACAGTAGAACTCTTGTGGTCAAATATCATCTTATCATGGACCTGTGCTCTGGGGAGCCCTTTGGGCAACAGAATAAAGGAGATGTTGGTGCGGTGTGCTGGTGGACTGTGTGAGCACAGATGTGATAGTGACCTTTCAGCAGATAGAGAGGGGACCCTTCAGCAGACAGTGAGTGCCAGAGAGCCTCTAGGATGAAGCATATTGCCCTCACTTTGTGAAAAGAGAAAAACATCCCTTCCTACAGACTGCATTTCTCATTCACAGCAGCTTCATACATGTCATTGCCTTGATTTTCTCCACTGTACTTGGTGAATCAGGTCCTATTTATTCTAATGTCAGGCTCAGTTTTATAAATATTTATGCAGGTAAGCACATTTGTTTCTGTGTTTGCACTGCTGGGGCCATTCCCCTGAGAGAAAGTGTCCTTAGTAGTAGAAAAAGCAAAACTCTTTGTTAAAGGGTAAATGTATTACTATATAAAATATAAATAATAAGCACCATGTTTGATTTTCAGTTTCAAAACAGATCCTCATTGAATTTTATGTTCTTTGCCATTTCTGCAAGCTGGCAGGAGGTTTTAGGCATTGAAATTCCTTTGTCTTTTCATTCTATTTAGCACTAACCAAATATTGATCTGTCTGCCTTTACTATTGTACATCTTCAAAGGAAACAAAGAACAACCACTCTGAAAAATAATGAAATAACTCACACTCTCAACCTGACTGTCTTTCATGCAGACATGTGTCCCAGGAATGCAAAACTTACAGCATTCTCACTTCATGATTAAAATGAAAATTTTATTTGGTGTCACTACTGAGTATGAACATCCAGTTGACTGACAAACATAAAAAAAATCACATCAGCATTTAAGCCAGAATATAGAATACTTTTCCCCCCTAACATGTTGTTCAGGTTGCTTCATAAATACCTTGTGCTAAATTCAGGCTTTCTCATTTTCAGATATGGCTATAAAACGATGGCACAAATCCACTAACCTTTAGCAGAAGGTTGTTAGTAGAGTTTTCTTCTCAGTGAATCTTCCATTCTTGAAGGTTACAAGGACTTTCTAAGGTAAACAAAAGCAACTGCTCCATTGTGTAAGAAAAGTAAAATAAATGCCTCTGTGGTTTGAAAGTGGGGAATTGACCTACACTCATATATTGTTGTTAGGGAGTGGTGATGTTCTCCATTCTACTCAAGTGAATCACTTGAGTGGGTCTAAGGGAGTACACTTAAGGGACCGGCACTTGCCAATATGGGGCTATTCCTCCTCTCATTAAGGATTTCAGTTGGTTTAAACAGACTTGATCAAAAGCACTCATGTGGGAATGTGTGAAAGGCAAGTCACAGAAGCAGTGCTCACGTAAATAAATAGTTTCTCCCAAGAGGTTAAGCACCTTGTCTTTGCTGAAGTGTTTACAGCAAGCTGCATTGCTCTACATCTGAAGCATGGGTTCTACTTCATTTAGTTTAATTATAATTCCTGCCTATTTGTCAAGTCAGGATTGTAAAATGCCCTCCTGCAGTGACAAGTCAGGGTAGAAGCAATAAGCACCTTTCAGCTGCCAGAGACTCATCCTTAAAGTTTTGTCAAGTTTTGGGCGAGCTTTTAAGTTCAAATCTTTAGTCATGTTGTTTACTGTTGTTTTACTGCCAACACTAATAATAAGAAACTAAAAATTGCACTAGTTAATGGGCATTGCTAAATAAAGAATGGTGCTGATTAAAAGCATTGCTGGCACCTTGCCTGCTATGTTGTGGAAGCAGCCAGTGTTGATTGTTATTTACTGTGTGAAGCCACATGTGCTGAATATGAGCCAGTTCCTTTATTTCTGCTTGTTTTCCTCTGAAGCTGCCATAGCAAACAGAGGGTGGGAACAGGCTTTTGTTCAGAATATCTTCCAGTGGGAAGCTCAAAATCTGGTACATCTTTGCTGTGCCATTGGGAAACATTATTGTAATGCTTATATAGGTGGCTAAATAGAAAGAAGTTCTGTGTTTTACCTGATGAGACAAGGCTTGAAAGGAGTTTTTATATGCATTTCACCAGTGCATGTCAATGGAGACTGATGTTGTCAAATCCACCAACTCCCACATTGTTCCTAGAAATTTAGACTGTTGTCACTAAGCTATGAGTTTACAGCTTCTGTGACAGACATGAAAATGGAACAGCCTGAGGTGTTCCCTCTGTGAGTCTTCAGCTGAAGTAATTCTTCTGTACTTCAGGTCAGAGAGGAAAGATCTAAAGGAAAGCTGTCTCTTTAGACCCAGAAATTTGTGCACTCCATTTGGAATTGCTTTCTCGCTTTTGAATCTTCAAAACCAGCTTAGTCTTCACATATGTAATCATAGTTTTACACCTGTAATCAAATAGGCAAATTACTGGGAAGACCTAAAAGTAGAGACCAAAGATTATATGAGGTAACCATCTCTTACCATTTCAGAAAACGTACCTTCCTTTCATATCGCTCTGTATGTTTCTCATCCCATACAGTTTCTAGAAAGACTAAAGAAAATATTTCTTCACCTCCATTACTACTGGCTCTCAAGGCCTGTGAGTATATTCAAGTATGCAAGACTAGAGTATGTTCTGATCTATAAGGATTAATTCTGCAATAATTGAAAACAATAGCGAGATGTTTAGAAAGAAATTTTGGCCCTCTTGAAGTAATCAAATAAATCTCATCTGAAGTATAATTTTGGTTAACATATTTCATCATTCATCATTGTTTTGTTATACAGCATCTTTATGTTTGCACAGAAGTTATTTTTAAAAATGCAAACAAAGTACTTTTTCAATAAAGCTTTTAAAGTGGTTTTTAATAGCCCACTCTTGAGAAAACTAATATAAGAAACCAAACAAGAAAGAAAAAACCCAAGAAATAATTTGATATCAATAGACAGGAAATTAAATTAATAGCTTTCCTTTTCCTGATAACATAAAAAATAGAGGTGACAATTGAAGTTAAAAACACCAGTGGTCTTCAATAGAATTGAATTTAACATAGTTTATTTAATAGAGAAAATGAGTAAAAATCCATCAAGGCAGAAATAGGATATTATAAACATATTCATATGTATTACATATATTGTTGTACTTAGTAGGGACAATATTCCACAGATGAAAAGCATATTAATGCTGACCTTAAAATTAATCTTTTCATAAAAGTAATTTCAAGTAGAGTAATAAATAAAAATTAAAAATCCCTACACCACCTTGTCTTTTGAGCTTTTATAATTTCCTATCTCAGTATTTTCATGTGTCTCACACATATTAATATACTGGGACTCTCCACTCTCCTACAAATGCTTCAGTAATATGCTAATTAATCTTCATTTTACTCTAGGAAGATTTTCAAGAACAAAATTTTTTGTTTATCAGTACATTATTAATAAATCATTAATTTAAATACTGGATATAATTTTAAATATTAGGAAATTTAGCAAAGTATTTCAATTACTTAATGGACATTGATTAGAGTAAAAAGATCATATTTCTGAGTTGTTTATGGAATTTTCTCCTCTCTCTGAGAAGATTGATATTCTATTAATGGATAAGAGACATGAACAAGGCTAGAGTAGCTGGTAATCTGGCTACTAAACTAGTAGGAAAAGTTGTCAAACCAGATGGACTTGTCTAGCAGAAGTAAAGAAACTACACTTTCTTACCTATACTGAGTGTGGTTAATGTCTTTAATCTGAGATATTCAACCATTATGAAGCCTTATGTTTTCATCTGCACAGATTGCCCATGAAACAAATATTTTTCCTTTGAGCGTGTTTGGTTGCCACTACAGTTGACTGAGTATCCAATGTATACATGTTCAAACTTTTCTTTTACCCATCTCTTCCACAGCAGCTCTGCTCTTCTTCCTGTCTCTGCACATTTCTTGGCAAGGAACAGTAGCTCCTTCAATAGTTTTTCAGAAGAAAGGCAAGTAAAGTCTAGTTCTGTTCTGTTCTAGCATAGGCCTGGCTAGACCCCAAAATGGTAGGTGCAAAGATAGAATAAAATTGATTGTCATCCTCTGTGAGTAGTTTGAGATACTGTATGCTAAACATCTTCCCAGTCCTTGGACAAACTGGCTTTTGTAGTAGGCAAGCAGGAAAGGTCAAGGAGCACACAGTTAGATGAATAATTGCCTGATCAAAAGAGCCAAAGTAGGTATCTCTTCTGTAGTCATTGCTATTATTTCATACGTGCACTGATTTCCTAAAAACTTCCTTAAAGCTCTCATTTGATGTGCTGAGGTGTTGAATCATAAATCTATACAAAGAAAATTAAATGTTTCTGTCATTCATCTAGTTTCAAAAAGAGGTGTTAAAATGCAGGAGCCCAAATACTGACAATGCAGCAGTCCAGAAGGCACCAGTTCAAAGATGATCAGAGAAATGACTGTCTAGAATAGATTACAAAGACATGAGGTTTTACTTTTAATTCATAGAAGAAACAACCCCTTGAAATTTTACCAATACTTAATGGAGAATACTTTGCTTATAGTTCAACCTCTGTGAATTTTTTGCTCTCTTGGGAACGTATATGGCAGGGAAACAGCTGCTCTCTTCTCTCCACATCATCTTCTGTTATTTCTTCTTCTAGACCAAAGGAAATGAAAAAGGAAAAGGAGCACAAATACATTTGCCTGTGATTTTTAAAAATCAGTACTAATGAGAAAAAAAATCTTTTGTAGTGTCTGACTATTTCCACATTATTTTTCCCAGTCTTAATTTCTAGTGCTTTGTTCAGCCACATTTCAAGTATTTCTCTGAATTAGGTTTTTGGAGCTGCTTCACAGGCTAGTGCATGGCATCTCTTTTAAGCATATCTTTTGAGATGTTTTTCAGTCTGCACTTGTTTTTTTCTTTAATGACTTCAAAACTTTCTTTCCCCTAGAAACCTCATTTTGTTGTGTCATCTACTTTGAAGTCCTGCTAGGATAATTTCACTTATTAGCTGCTGCAGGATTTTTACCCTGCTCTTGATGTTGATTCTGTGTTGGCCAGTAATGTGATCAGAACTCCAGCAATGCCACCACCCTTTTCATAAAGTTAATTTCTGATATGTGCTGTACATTTTTACTGGAAAAAAATCCCCCAATATCAAAAATGAACCCTGTATTCTAAGAGTACTTTCAGGATAGAAAATTAATCACACAGCACTTACTTCAAAATAAATAGGCAATGAAATCTATTCCTGATAAATATAGCAAGTACAAGTCTATTAATATTTACTACAGATAAATTAGTTAAAAAATACAAATTTATTTGGTTTTTAATTTAAAATAAGTTACAGAATTATTTATTCTCTGCATGCAGCTCTAAGTTTGGTCAAAATTTCAGCTTAGGTCTGTTGGTGTTTGGTAAATGCATCTTTAATGCTAAAAGTGTTTCCAGTAAAATTAATACAATACTGATGAATTAATATATTGAATTATAGAAATGTATTAAATAAAATAAATGAAATAGTTACATTTCTTAGGGGAAAAAATCAGTTCAGATTCAACAGCATGAGAGAGAAGAGGGTGCTGTCATGTGCCCAGATCCATCCAGTAGAGGCTGAAGATACATTCCTAGTAGGCATGCACACATGGAGCACATATATATACATGTATATATCACATGTATACATATATACATGGCATGCATCTATCTGTCTGTCTGTCTATCTATCTATCTATCTATCTATCTATCTATCTATCTATCTATCTATCTATCTATCTATCTATCTATCTATCTATCTATCTATCTATCTATCTCACATGTATACTTAAATACATGGCCAGCCTCACAGGCAGATGCACAGAGTAGTAGAGGAGGTTTAGGTTGGAACCCAGGGAAGTGGTCACAGCCCAAAGCCCAAGAGAGTTCAAGAAGCATTTGGAAAATACTCTCAGGCCCACGGTGTGACTCTTGGGGATGGTTCTGTGCAGGGCCAGGAGCTGGACTTGATGACCCTTATGCATATTCTGTGATATACACACACACATATACATACAAGTGTGGATCCCTCCAGCAGCCAGGCTCAGAAATGGAGCTCAGATGCCCAGTAGCTGCTTCCAGATACCAGCTTCTGCAGTTGCTGGCACCTGAGCATAAAAGCCCTTGAGGTTACAGTCCAAATACACTGCTGGTACAGACTGCCTTATGCACACACATACACAAAGGTGGCCCTTGGTCCCCAGGAGTCAACCCCACCATGGTGTTACCCTTAGAGACACGCATGCACATCCTGGCTACCAAATAATGTCCCCTGCTCACCTGCTCATACAACTTGATATTCACTAGCACCCACCCACTCACTCACATCCCTGCATGCACCAGCTAGTCATGTATATGTGACTGGGACATTTTTCCTCTCACACCTTCATTTTCCCACACCTGTTCCTCCCCCAAATCACCTAAATCTCTTCTCCACCTTTCACGTCCCTCTAAATATCCCATAATAAATCCTGTTCAATCCCAAAATGCTCTTCGCTTGCATCCCATAATGTACCTCCAGCCCTGGTGCAGCAAACTTCCGTCCAAGTATTCACTCACCTTGATGTTCTGACAATGGTAATGAGGGTCTCCTGGGACAACTTGGGAGGTGCCAGGACACTATGTCCCTTTATCATGGTCCTTCATTTGGGTTCCCACTTACCTTTGATCCTCTGTGCTCCTCAGGGCTTGTAAAGCTGGGCCTTTGATGGGCTCATGGCTCTTGGGACATCCTTGGAGCAGTCACTACAGGCAATAGTTGGGCTTACCAACCTGCCACTGTCTCCTTGTGTTCCACTATGTGTGTGCAGATAATCTTTTATCCCATAATGTAGCAAAATCCAGCATACAGTCAGGACCCAAATGCTTATAAAATATAAACTTTTTTTATTTAGTATAAATAAAATATAAACAAGTGTATTAGGTTGTGGTTTTGTTTTTTACTCTGCTTGAAGTGCATTCAGTGGTCTGCAGACATGACTAAATCATTTTATACTGTGTTAGCTGGGCATTAGCTAAACTTCAAAGCTGTAAGGCATAATAAAACTGTAAAAAGCCAATTTCTGCATTGGTCCTGGAGGAATAGGGTGCAGCAGCCACTGAATTATCTTCTTTCTATGTCCACAGGCCATGAGATTTTTAGATAAATTTAGTGTGTAAACTTCTGCTAACATTTTGCACGTGCAGATCTACAACAGGACATTATCCACTACCATTAATTATTTGCAATGAAATGAAGCAGTAAAACTTGTAATAGTATACATGCTTACTTATCATTGAATAGTTTTCTTTAATATCCAAATAAATAAATTTCTAGCCACCCCTTTCTCATAGCCCATAAGTGCTGCATTTGCTGAGAGAGCACTGGCTTTTTCCTGTTTGCCACGAGCATTTACCCTATCAATGTAAAATGATGCTATCACTACCTCTGCCTTATGCTGGCAATCCTGAAGTGCACCTGCTTTCTTCCAGGAAAAGTTTCTCTCCCCACATCCTTTCTCTGGCTTATGCTACAGAAATAAGGCAAGGTCTGACAGAGTGATAATGCAGAAAAACATTAAAAAATAAGTTCTTTCATGTTTTTCAAAGCATGTGGCAATTCTTAAAAGTGAGCTAGGATTTTGGATCTATCTGACTCAAAATTTGCATCTATCTGATGCCTTCTTGGTGTGATTTTGGACTGTTTTTTTCTGCCAAAAATGGGGTAATATTTGGTGATAGCCTGATTAAAGGTTGTCTGGGAAGGAGCTTCAATAAGGGAAGAAAATATTGGGATCTGGAAAAGACTTTGACATGTGGGGATATGGAGGTGTGTTCTTCCAAACAGAGACTAGGTGAACTAGAGCTTGATGCCCCATTGCAAGGGTAAAGAGGAAAAAAAGGTAGGTAGGTGGGAATAAGGAAGCAGCAGGCTCTGAGGAGAGCTCTCCCTGTGGAGTGGAGAGGAATGAGCACAGAAATGACAGGAACAAAATTTGTCCTTCAGCAGAACTGAGCAGCTCTGGAGGAGCCCAATGGATTGCCAAATCCAGAAAAAGAGATCTTAGGCTACTCTGTTAAAGGCAAACTGGGATATTGTGGTGAACAGCAGGCATTCAAAGAGGGCATTTGAAAGAAGACTTTCTGGGTTTTTAGCTGTATGATGGAAAATGAAACACCTCAGAAGCCTTGCCATTGTAATTGTCATCGTTATTACCTTTGCTTTGTCATTGTTGCTCTTTGACACTTGTGGTTTTGGTTTTTATTTTGAAATATGAACAGTGCCCTGGCAGCTAGGAGAACCAACCATGTCCTGGGGTGCATCAGGCAAACCATTGCCAGGGGATTGTCCTGCTCTGCTCTGCACTGGTGCAGCCTTGCTTCAAGTGCTGTGTGCAGTTTCGGGCACCACAATATAAAAAGGATATTGAGCTATTGGAAAGCATCCAAAGGAGATGGACAAGGATACTGAAGGGTCTGGAGGGGGAAGCCTTATGAGGAGCAGCTGAGGGCACTTGGTCTGTTCCGCTTGGAAAAAAGACTGAGGGGAGACCTCATCATTGAAGTCTCCAACTTCCTCACAAGGGGAAGTAGAGGGGCAGGCACTGATCTCTTCATTCTCATGACCAGGGACAGGACTCAAGAAAATGGCATGAAGCTGAGTAGGGAAAGGTTTAAGTTGGATATCAGGAAAAGGTTTTTCACCCGGAGTGGTTGAGCACTGGAACATGCTCTCCACAGAAGTGGTCCCAGCATCAAGGCTGACAAAGTTCAAGAACTGTTTAGACAATGCTCCCAGGCACATCGTGTGATTTTTGCATTGTCCTGTGCAAGGTCAGGAGTTGGACTCAATGATCCTTATGGATGCCTTTCAACTTAGCATATTCTGTGATTCTTTGAACTTTACCACTCCTGCTCAGTCAGTTGTCCTTTCTAAACATGAAATACGTGGTATTTTAATGACTCAGTAGCTTAATTGTAACACTTAAAATCATATTATTATCAACAAGTTCAAATCATTTTTAAGGTGATACTTCTTGTTTAAGAGAACTTTTTCTCCCACCCTCACTCTTCTGCTTTTTTAACTGCTTAGCCTCCTTGTTGCAATCAGCCTGAGGCTACAGAACTATTACTTGAACAGCAGCACTGGGAAGGAAAACATTGTTATCCAAAAACATATAGAGGCTATTGAGGGTCAGAGATCCAAATTTGGGTTCTGAAACTGTCAGTTGGTGAGATTTATAAGTCTGGTTGGGTTTGGATCTAGTGCCATATCTGTACAACAAATACCTTCTTGGTTCATCTGCTGCAGTACAATGCCTGATTAACGCTGTTCTGGCAGAAGTCTTTAGGGTGGAAGCCACACTGATATCAATGTGTCAGTTGTCTGTGTCACCTTTCAGAGTGAGATGTATCTGCTGTTTCTCCTTCTTCCAAGGCAGACAAGATCATGTTATACATGCTTCACCCAAGTCCTTACCTTTTCCATCCTCAGAGAAGCTGGTTGTATCTTAGTGTGTAGTACTTTGGACACACATTTTACTTTGGAGGAGGATCAAGACAGGAGTAATTAGTAAAGTGAGTGTCAGTGAGATTGTTCCAGATAATTTATATAATGCTTAAATACTTTAGAGAATGATTTTTCAGCTAACACAAGTTTCCGTGTGGTTAATTTTTTTAATAAGGCTAGAAAAAACATTGTATATTTTAAGTATAATCTTTGCTGTTAAAATACATTACTGAGGCCACACTAACAAAATACTTCTAGCTGATAAAACATTGGCTAATGGTTTTCTGACAATTTTGGTGAGTAATTTTACTACATAGCCACCGATGTCTTGCCAATATAGGCTAAATCCGTACCAGTGTGCACTGATTAATCCCCAAATACATGTGGGGCTCTTCTGAATAAAACTAGATGTTTAGTCCAAAAACACTAATTGTATTTCTTAGTGGGAGAATTTAATTTGATATTGCAACTCATGTGAATTGCAAAATTTGGCTCAGCTTTTTGCAAAAATTAAAGTCATCAGAAGGCCTACATTTCAATCACACACATCAGAAGAAGCATTACATATCAACCTTAGGAATGCAGCTTTGGAATCAGGAAGTGCATAAAAGTTAATATGCATAAGCCTTAAAAGCATCAGAGCCTGAAAAACTCCACAAGCTTCAGAATCTATTGTCTCAAGTCCCTAACCCACATACTGTCCTTGTCAGTATGTTTGTTTCTATAATGTCAAATTATCAAGGTCCACTTTTCAAACAAAGCCCCTCATCTCATCCCTTAGTAGAGCTCTGCCACATACACAGCTTTCGAAGACTGTTCAACAGCACATATTTTCACTGAAATTAAAGGCTATCCCAAGCATCACTGCACTTTAGGGCACCAAGAGGAGTGAAATGTGAGCTCACAAGACTGTAGCCAACAAATTTTGTTAAATTGTCTGTCCCTACTAAGATTTTGGTTCCTTTAGCTCTGCTACTGCTTTTCAGTTGGTCCACTGTTAGATCTTCCTTCAGCAATGACCTAGACTAACCAAGCCAAACTCTCTTCAGTCTCTCCTCCTTGGTCATGTGCTTTCAACCCTAGTAGTCTTCTGCTGAACTCTCTTCAGTTCCTCCACACTCCTGGGAGGGCCCCAAGACTGTCCCAAGCAGAGAAAGATAATAACTCCTCATCCTGCTGGCTTTTTCCCAGTAGGTGGTTTATCTTATTTGTAGTAAGAATGTTTTGTTTGTTCACACTCAGCTTGATATCCCCCCTAACCCCACATCCCATTTGGCAGTGCTGCTGTTCAGCCACTCACTTCACAGCTGGTCCTGGGGCAAGGGCAGATTTCTTCCCAGATGCAGAGCATTTAAATTCTTGTTGAGCTTCTTCAGTTGTCTGACAGCCAGATTGACCTAGATTGTGTTATTAAATCAAGGCTATTTGTTAAATTCTCATACTGTTCTGATCAAAGCTCTAGCATATTAAGTGGAAAAATTAGTGACTGAGCTATGAAAAGCCACTATGGGTTTAGGTTTTGGGATTTTTGGTAGCATAAGCTTTGAGGTATAAGCACACTTTTTCAAATTATGTACATATTCTTCCATTGAGTTTTGTGTTCATGGTAAATTTAAATTTGCAGTCAGAATAGAAGAACATACAAAAAGAGAAAATATTATCAGGTATCAATAATTAAATCAATGGACATGAACATGTATATAAAATGAAGCAGTATGAAAACTGACAGCATCTGAAGCATGGGATGGAGAACATGTCATGAAAAGTGTATAATTAAAATATATTCAAATTTGCCAAAGCTTTGGTTTTATCCATCATACAAAATTGCTTATTATGCAGAAAAAAATCTGAGCTTTGAGTTTGCTTCTCCTTTGTTCTCTTTCCCACATTTCACTTTTTCTCCTTTTTTGTGTATTTTTTGTTTGCCTCTTGTCTAAAAAGGATGTTGATATGAGAGTAAAGAAGAATCCACCTATTGCAGTACTCTTAGAAATCTTGAAGAAGAGACAGCTTAGACAGCATGAGGCTTGTAAATAATTTACAGGTTTTGGAGTGGTTCATAAGACCATGTGCTGGAGGTGTAATTTCCCAGCAACAAAATTGCAAGCAAGAGAGATCATCAAAAGGCAGAATCATATTTATTATTCTCTGTTTCTTCTTTCTGTCAGTTTATATTATTTTCTCTTTAAATGAGGGAGCACTGGCCTCAGGTCAGGATGAACTTTCCCTCCTTTTTCTTCTCCAGGAGGAAAATAAAACAATGCAATTTTAAAAGATTGTGAAACAGAAATTTGCTTTAAAATAAAATTAAATTATAATAAAATAAATTATATTCAGATTAAGGAAAAAAAAAGAATATAGGAAATGGTTTAAATAAGTGCCACATTTTTCTTTCGAACTATTTAATTATTCTCCTCTCTTTTATAAGAGTTTAATGAAAGGTTAGATAGATTTTTTTAATTATAGTTGGTTAAAAAAAGTCAGCAATAACTTGAAATAATGCCATGGGGCATATTTAACAATACAGTATTTAATCTCTTTCAGTGAACTGCCAAAATCTCCTGATAAACACAATAAAGCCAGATTTATGAGTCAAGAAAAGTACAGTCTTGGAGGTAAATTTTTTTGGCTACATATATTTTTAGAATAAAATTATTTAGGAACAGGAGTGTTCACTGTCATGTAGAGTCTCAGAGGGAAGATCCAAGCTAAAAAAAAGTTTGAACTGATATCTCTGGTAAAAATAATTGGCCAGCATCACAGATGCCCAATGAATGTCCTTAAGACATCATTACTACAGACCTTCAAGGATGGAGAAGTTACTGCCATGGCAAAGAACACATGAAAATACAGAAACTCAATCTAGAGAAGCTCAAGATGTCATTCCTGGCTCTGCTAATAAATATTTCTGTGAAAGTAGGTTGCCTTTTCAAGCAATGATTCTTTCAAGCAGTTTGGTGATACTAGAACTTATTAAGTGAGAAAACATAAAAAACAACATATGTAGATCATGTATTTCTCTAAAAGAAGTCTGCTAACTTATTTTGACCTAACAAAAAGTAAATCAGACAGATTTTTACAGAGTACCCTTAATTTTCCTTTGACATCACATTCACAGCTTCAGACTAATGACTGAGTTGGAGATGCTAGCATGCCCTGTAAAAAAGGGGAGCCCATGCTTTACAAAATGAGTATAGTTTGAATGTCATTGTCAGCCAACTAAAAGGGAGAAAAATCACATTACATGTTAATAAGCCATATTAGCCATGAACTTACATGCTCTTTTTGTCATTCATTATTTATTAAATATCTCAGGAGAACAAAAAAAAGCAATACCTGAACTGTACAAATTCAAATATGCATGTTTATCTTTAATTCCTTCAAATGTTCCTATTTTGGTTTGTTTTGTTTTTAAAAAAACCCCAAACAAACCTGCAGAACAGAAAGAAGCCATTGCTTCTTTTTCTTAAATTCCAAAATAATGTATTGTCCTTTCACACTCCCACCAATCTCAGGGGGAACAAAGGCTGTGTTATTCTTCCTTGTGCAGATCTGAGAATGACATAGCATACATACATACCTACCAATGTATGCTTGGAAGTGGAACTTATAAAATACCTTTGTTACATTTTCTGCATTGAATAACTATAATGTATCTATAAGTATCTGAACTGATGTTTTCTTTATTTTGCTTTGAATCTAAGTAAAAATGCACTTATATAACTCCAGAAGGCTTCACATAATAACATAAGCAGAGTAGTAGAATCATAAAGTCATAGAATCATCGAGGTTGGAAAAGACACCTGAGATCATCAAGTCCAACCCAGCACTGCCAAATCCACCACTAAACTGTGTCCTTAAGTGCCATATCTACACACATTGAGCATTTTCACAGATGGTGATTCAACCACTATGGTGATTCAACCACTTCCCTGGGCAGCCCATTCCAATGCCTGATAACCTTTCCAGTGAAGAAATGTTCCCTAGTATTCAATTTGAACCTCCCCTGGCCCAGCTTGAGCCCTTTCTGACTACAGTTTTGTTGGGAAGCCGATAAAACAGAGAGGTATGTTTTAGAATACCCTCATATCCAATGACATGACAGGCAGGGAGATGCCTCCTCATTAGTAGATTGCTCTTTACCATTTCACTGTTCCTTCCATTCCCCAAACACTTCAGTTAAAAAAGCAGTGTGGCCCAGCAGCCAGTATATATCTAGTCTTACAGAGACCTGGGCTCTAATTCTGCCTCCACTGGTGACAACCTCTGTGCCTAGCAACAAATAATTTTGTATGTCTATCTCTGACACAGCTGTTTGTTTCTCTGTTTGATCAAACAGAATTGATTTTTACTATGTGCTTGCACATGCTTAGCTGTGATGAAAAGCTGATTTTGGCTGAAGAAAAGCAACATAAAACCAAAATAATCCTAGATCTACAGATCTGACATGCATTTCTTAGATGGTGCATTTATCTCTCAATTAGAAAGATTACACTATTTGTTTCTTAGCAGAAGCTGTCAGAACTATATCTCAGTGGTCCTTATTTAATCTAATTGAAATATCATTTGCTCTCACAGGAAAAGCTATTATTACAGTGGTAAAAGGTGTTGCACTGCTCTTTATCTTCATTTAAAGCTATTTTCTTTCCCCAGTTTACGACTAGGAGCCCTCAGTCCAAATAGCATGGCAATTGATAAAAATGAATGCATGAACCTTAACACTTAATTTGTTTTTCCTTGCTTACCTTTCTTTCTAAAAATCCTTCTCTAGCAGGCTTTTTTTCACCTTCTGTGTTAAAGAAGGAATTAAGGCAAAAAAGGAATTAAGTGAATTTCCCAAAGCCATCTCCTCAGTCTGGCAAACTCAGGACTAGAAAATGTCTCTCTGGTCTTTGATATTTGTGTGCTACTTAGTAAAAATACAGCATTTCTTCTGCTTTTTCTACCTCTTTACATAAGTCATTTTTGTAAAGTCACTGCTCTAATAATCTTTTTTTCTTCTTCACTTCCTTTTATTTGCTTGGTAGACACTCTGTTCTGACACTTCCTGCTTATTCTTTCTGACATATTTCAGTTTACAAAAAAGATGTAGAGGCAAAAGGTTTGCAAGGTTTGAATAAGATCTTCAGTGGTAGGGTCTTCTGAATTCATTGAGTATAACTCTTCCAGTAGAATCTGACTGCATGTTCTGTCTAATATCTGTTTGCATTCCTGTTTGATTTCCATACCATGCAAATGCTGCTTGCAGCTGTGGGAATGACCACCCGTGGCCCACAAGTGACACCAATACCTCCATGCACTGTAGTAGAGCAGTTGCTGCTCATGTGTGTCACTCAGGTCTCAACTGAAGTTAGGATACATGGCACACAAGGCATTTTTTTCTCATGGAAATTTATTAGAAGGATATTTCAATGTGATAAATGCCTTAATATTTGGTTGGAAATGCAAAGTCACATATGTTAAACTATCAGAGCCACATACATATTGTATACAGTCTCATGAACACAAGTTGATCAGATTGGATGGTATTTATTTCTTGTCTTTCACTTTTTTCCAGGAATGCCCCAGTGGTGTTGTCAATGAAGAAACCTTCAAAGAGATTTACTCTCAGTTCTTTCCACAGGGAGGTGAGTACTTGGCAGATATAATTAGGTATTGTATTTGTTAGTTCCTAAATCTGACAAAAGAGTCTTTTCAAATGAACACATTTTAAAGTATATATTTCTGAACGAAGGCAATGATGTCTACAAGAAGTCAGTCTTCTGTTATGACATCACTACCTATGCTTGGATACCACTGACAACAAAGTTTCTCTGCATAAGTTATTTCTTTTTAAACTTTCTAAACATTTCTTCCCCATTCTCTTTTACTCCAAAAAGCTCTTTTACAGTAGGAGGAACTGTAGGAGGCTCTACAGGTACCTTTTAGTACCGATGGCAGAACCTCCTTTAATTCTATGGGGTTTCTCTTAAATGAGGGCTCCTTTTGCTAACCTTGATTTCAGTTAATTCATTTCCAGGGGGGTTGCAATTTCTTCATCTCCACTATCCTTTATTGCAATGAAGTAACACAAAAATGTATAACAGTTTTTGTCCTTGAACCTCAGATTTCTTTTAATTTTAATTGTTTTCCTCTCTTTTCTTCCTCCTGCATCTGCTATTCAGTCATTCCTCTTCATATTCTCCTACAACCCTTCAATCCTACCTCCTCAGGTTCTCCCACAGCTCTTAAGATTTGTGTGCTTCTCTGGAACTGTTCAGAATTCCTTCTTTTCTCTTTTATTTAAAAATGCACACTTAATTGCACACTAATAGGAACAAAATATCTCCCTGCTAGTTTTATTTTGAATAAAGACCTAGGTAAAGAGCAGCATTCAGTGGGATTACCATCTCTGAAACCCTTAACAGGTAGGCAAGATAAAAATTACAGTTTCAGATATTATAGTTTTTAGTCATCCTAGCTAGTGAAAATAATTCCATGTGATTTACTACACCTTTACTATACTTCTAATAAGAAAAAAAAAATCTATATTTCCTGTGGTTACATCCAAATTTGTTTAAGGGCAAAGAGAAACCTGTTCTAAAAGAAAAGTTAAAACACACTGTGAGAATAATCTTAAAAGACTAATCTTTATTAGTCCAGATCTAATTGTTATGGAGCAAAAAATATTAAATAGTTAAAATGGATATATACTAGATGTCTAGTTTCTACTTCTATTCCTGGTACTAATGTTGACCCTTCCACTGCTCCTCTGGGTATTTAGGGAGCATCTTTAGTAGGTGGAGGTGGAGACTGCATTGGATTGTTGGCATCTGGAGTCTTTCTTCAGATGGAATAGGATGTTCATGATGGTGCTTTCTTTTTCCTCACTCTAGGATTCACCTGGGTTAATTTCTGAAAGTTTCCTAATGTATTTTTAAGGCTTTCTTCTACTCTATTAGTTTGAAGCTCTACATTACACCCAAGTCTATTACAGGTGGTGGCTTTTACATGTTTTATATACTATTTCTTTACTCTCTCTGTTACCCCTGTAGCCAGTTTTGCCCGCCTCCATATTTGTGTGTCTTTAACTGACACTGGATTGCAGTAAAAGTGATGTAGTTTAAAAGGCAGAAGTAGCTTTTGCAAAAGGCTTTCCATGCCAGAAAGGGCACTCCAGTAACTTCTTTTTAGAAAACCATATAGAGATGAATGAATAGGCGCCCTGTGTGCATGCAGTGGATCACCTGAAATATAACTTGGGATTTTAATTCAGCCAGGTGGGTCATACATAAGACTCCACACATGGAATAATTATTACATTCCTCCATCACTTATGAACAAAACAGATCATCCTCATAGTTTGATAAACTATATTCTTCGATGTATAATGACTACCATTTTTTGTCTGTGATGTTTAAAATGCTTTGATAGTGTTTTTCAAAGGAATTCTGATTTAATATCTGTTCCTGTCTTAACCTGTCAAGGGAACAATTTATCCTACCAGTTATGATATCAGGTCCCTGAAAAGAAAACATTTCATTTAAAAAGTTAAGATTTTGTCCAACATGATTAATGTTCAAGATTTAGAGGGCTAGGGGGGGGAAATTAGATTAACTAGCTCTAATTAAAAGATGTCATCCTGCTGCGGTTTTAAAGGCAAAATTTCATACCAGAACTATTTGAACAAACAACTCTGAAGAAGGCTTTTATCTTTTTTTTTTTTTTTTTCCAGAAGGGTTACCAGAAAGAAAAGATTCTTCAACTAGGGATTTTTTTTTTTTGCATGTACCCTCATACAAAAAGAGTACTATATTGTATCATGCTTGAGCAACAAACAATAAAATACCATTGTGGTCACCTTTATGTTTTCTGTATATCTACAGAAAATAATTAGGAATATTTCAGATGTTTTTAAGAAACGAATGCCAGGAGAACAGGAAGCAATTTAAAATTCAGTTTACAGTAATTATACCTTTATTGTATGGGTTTTTTTCCCTGGAGGTGATTTACATAGTATATTATGTGGCACAACAGAAGTCTCAGATTACAGAAAATATGACTACTAAAATCCTCAATATGAACTGAAGTAAAAAAATTACATTTTTCAGTTATAGTGTGAATTTATTTGCTTAAGCAATTACACTGGTTACTGGATAAATGGAAGAATGAATGAACATCTCAGTAGTGTGGATTTTTTTTAATTCTCTAAAAATGCATTAACAGACACTGGGTTTAAAGGTTGCTGTTTTTTCTCCTTATTTTACATCATGTTAAATTAATATACTGAAGTAAGAGCAGAGACTTTTCTTAGAAATATCAGATCTGAATCTGTGAAGCACAAAGTTTGAGTTTTGGTATTTGTTCTTTGGAGTCAAGGTGACATTTCAGGTGAATGACAAACGACTGGCACACAGTTTAATACAAAATAATATTTTGGGCTGTGACAAATAAAGTTTTGGAGGATTGATATGAAAGGAAAAATGGTTTACTGCCAAGAAATCAGAAAGAGGCATCTTGAGCACTGGTGAGGTTTTTCCACGTTTAGGGAAAGGTTTGTTCTACAAAGAGGACAGCGATTTCATAACACTTCTTCCTTTAATTAAAGGTTTGTGAGATTAATGCTAATTAACCTAAAATTAATGTAAATATATGAAGTAGAAAGAGCAAAGCACTGGGTATTAAAAGTAAACAAAGCCTCATCCTACATTAATTTGCATAGTTTTGAGGGAGAGAAAAGACACTGAGCAAAGCTGACTTCTCCTAACCCCAGCAGCTTGCACCTCACATCCACAGGGCAGTCTCTTGGGTAAGTTCTCTCTGCACAATATATATTCCTGGAGCAAGCTATGCCTCTTCAAAGGCATTCATTACAAATAGAAAGATGAATCTACAAAAAATTACTCTTGACAGACTCATATTTGTGGTGTCTTCTATTTCTAAAAGAGCCAATATGCACTAGGAAGTAGGTTTGAAAAGTATACAAATAATTAGTGAAGGGATCACTTGCTTAAGGTCATCTTTCAGAGTCTTACTGACCAGTTAGTCTATCACAGCCAGCTTTTCCAAGGTTTTCAAGCACCTAGCCCTCATGCAATGATCACAGGAATTAAGCAACAAAAGAGCTCTAAGGCTCCTTCTGAGGAGAGGATTTTCTCTTACCTGTGGGTGAGCATGTGACCCAATCACAGCAGCAGCTTTCTGGTAAGATCAGCTTCAACCTGGGAAACAGGTTTGTCTCCAGAGAGAAACTGATATACCAGAGGCACTGACTGTGGTGTCTACTTCTCTCATTTAGAGTGAACAAATGAACACATTTTTCATTTTTAATTTATGAGATAAATGCTGTCATTTAGCATTACCATAGGTTGTTTCAGAGTACAATAACATGTCATCTTTGCTATTTGCTCAGGTATCAGTGACTAGCAAAAACAGAAATAAAACCAGAGATATTCTAGAACAGAATTTTGGATTCTCAGTTCCTAACAGTGTTGCTATTCACGTACTTGCACTTACAATTCCTCTGACAAAAAGGAGGTTTAAACTTAATTAAAAATAGTCTTGTTATGAAATTTTGGTATCAAAATATATCTTGGTATCAAATAGTTTTAATAGAATGAAATGAAACAACGTTTACTGTGAATTCTTTTTGCTGTTTTCAACTTTAGATTCCACAACGTATGCACATTTTCTGTTTAATGCGTTCGACACTGATCATAATGGATCTGTAAGTTTTGAGGTAAGTGATGCTGTTGCTTCTTTTTCTGAAATTGAGTATTTTGCCATTTCTTGTAATGAAGTCCAGTATGGTGACTTTTATTATATTACTCACATTATGAAAAATTTAGCTTATGTGACTCAAGTTTCAAGTTTTTCCAATGTAATAACAAAAGTCGTTATTTTACAATTGTATATTCCATAATGGTAACTCAGACTGTGCTACTATGTAATGTTTTTATAAATTTGTACATTTAAAAGGTAACCCAATTTATACAAAAGTTACCCAAAATAGTCCTTATCTTCCTCTCTGCCTCTGCAAGGTGAGAAGGTCTCAACTACAACTAATGTTATGGAGATGACTCAGCCAAAATAGGATTGCTCATACACTCTATTAAATTTCCAGAAAACTCTAGAAAAGGGCTTTAAAACAAATCTTTTAAAAGCACAGGAGTTTAAAATTCATTCTTCCTCCGTTTAACTGCCCAGTCTGTTTTCCCAGTTTTGCTTTTCCCTGCTAAGGCTGATGTCACCAACACAATGACATGGTAAAAAGGGACATTACTGCAATAGTGTAGGTGAGATGAGTGTGTACAAAATACTGCAAAATATCTCTATTATTTTAAGCTACAATTTAAAAAAAATCTATCAGTTCATTTGCAAAAAGATATGTTTGTTTTGCCATGTTTTGCTTTGGTTCATTTTGCTTTGATTTGTTTTGGTTATAATGAATGAATGATTTCCTTACAAATCCTGTCTGGATTGTGATATATACACCCGCTTTAAATTTATTGAATTGTCCTATAAAAGTTTTTATGATTTTCTTTAGTGAATATTTTGGGTTTTGACAGGCTTTTTGAAAGCATTTTCATTGCTTTATTATTGATGTGATAGGAGAACACTCACCAAGTAGGTGCACTGTGCTCAGAAATCTATACCTCAACTATAATCTATACCTTTTCCTGGGCAGCTGAAATCAGTGAGCTCTGTGAAACTAGAAGCAGGAATGGAGGTTTTTTCATATCTTCTGTACATAGGCTAAGTTTATAAGGAATCCTTCTGGTAACTAAAGATGAGGAGAAGTCAGAAGTGCTTAATGCCTTCTTTGCCTCAGTCTTTAGTGAGAAGAAAGACTGTCCTCAGGACAACTGTACTCCAGAGTTGGTAGGTGGTGTCAGGGAGCAGAATGGTCCTCCTGTTATCCAAGAAGAGGCAGTCAGAGAACTGCTGAGGCACTTGGATATTCATAAATCAATGGAACCAGATGGGATCCATCCCAGGGTGATGAAGGAGCTGGCGGATGACATTGCGAAGCCGCGCTCCATCATTTGCTACCAGTCGTGGCTCACTGGTGAGGTTCCGGATGACTGGAAGCTGGCCAATGTGATGCCTATTTACAAAAAGGGTAGGAAGGAGGATCCTGGTAATTACAGGCCAGTTAGCCTGACTTCAGTACCGGGTAAGGTAATGGAAAAGTTCATACTGAGTGCTATCACGCAGCACTTACAGGATGGCCAGGGCATAGGACCCAGCCAGCGTGGGTTTAACTAGGGGTAGGTCGTGTCTGACCAACCTGATCTCCTTTTATGACCAGGTGACCCGCCTGGTGGATGTGGGTAAGGCTGTGGATGTTGTCTATTT